>PVKY010002540.1:0-25161 GCA_004027775.1 Bradypus variegatus | reverse complement strand
GGGGGGGGGGGGGAGGGGTATTATGGAGTTCTGTGTATGGGGTTTGTACTGTTTTAGCAACCATTCCTGTACGACTGAACTTATTTCAAAATAAAATTTATAAAAAAAAAAAAGAATCAATGACTTGAAATGCACTTTGAAATTATTCAATTTTTCTTGATCACTTTTCTCCAAAACTATCCATATACATTTAAGATCCAGAATACTTAAGAATATATCTTCAAAGTCGGTTTATCACAAGAGCCTTTAGATCAGAAGACATACCCTTAATGCTTCTAATATGTAACTCTAACCTAAAATCAGAATCCTTGGTTTGAAAACATCAAATTCAATTTCAAAACAATTCATTGGTGCAGCTACTAAGCAAAAAATAAAATCAGGGTGAAAACATGCAGCAGTGCCAATACTAGGGTGGAAAAAAATTCTGTTTTCCCATAAAGACTCTATGAAAATATAAAGCCGAAAGTGAGTGACAACCAAAGTCCAGGTATTAACCTTGTTTAAAAATAGGATGTTTTCCAAAGCTTCGTAGGAGATGCCAGTGAACTGCTACAGTCCGCATTAAGACCTTACAGACTGTGCTGAGCTACGCAATCTGCAATCCTCCACAGCGTACTGGATGCTCCGTCACGTCACCTCTCAGTCCCGGATTTTGTTGTTTTAACAGTTTTGTTACTTTCAGTATCAAGAAGCCTTTTTAGAGGAAGAGTTCCCTCTCTTCCCTTGATCCCCTAAAGTGTAGGTAACAAAATATAAAATTAAACAAGATTTATGTTTGGTAAACTAACATATAAAATGACCGCAGCAGTCTTCATAGTGACTGCATATAAACCTAACAGTCATCATAGAGCCCGTGAAGGACATCCGCAGCTTCATGTGGACTGTCTAAAGGTAAGAAAAATAAAACTAAACAAAATACACGGCTGGCTGCTAAAAAGCTCTTTGTTGCATAAGGACTTGCAATAATGAGCAAAACTTCAGAAAACATTGACATGTTCCCCAAAGTTTTAACGTCATTTAAACATGAACTGCACTGCCACAGCAGGGTGCTTTTTAGAGGCTGGCATTGTAAAGCTAACGCTAAGAAAGAAAAAAGGCAGAAAGTGTGGGCAACAAATGGCATAACCAAATTATTGCCAGTGGAGATTAGCAATAAGAAGTGGGGAGGTGACTGTCTGCTCCGTTCTGCTACGACACTATCTTTAAAAATTAAATTCTTTGCAGGAATGGAGGTCCCATATGGGCACAAGATGACTGTGAAAGCAAACTGCAAAAGCTGGCCTCCTTGCGAGTGTCCGGTGTTGAAGCACCTTCCTGCAACGAGTGAACGCAGCTAGGGACTTGCAGAGAGAGTTTTCTACTGGACTGTAAGAGGCTCCAAAGGCTCTCTTTTCTGAGTGGCTATGTGTAGTGATTTTCCTACAAACGTTCCGGTTTAATTCAGAACTAAACAGTGGCCTTCCAAAACACAGTTCAAGAGGAGCCCGGTCTCCCTCTGTTGTGGCAACGGAGTTTGCTTTGTTGTGAATCCAGAGTTGCTTCCTCAACGGCAGTTTCAAATGACTCAGTGCTCCCATCCATAGCCGAGCCAGAGCCAAGCCAGGTTCCCCTCCAGCGTCAGAGGCATCACTGGGTTTTCTGTTTCCAGGTTGACTAGAAGCATCCAACATGGCCCTACAACCACAGAAAGGCTGCAAGGTCACTTTGTTCCTTAACATTTGCAGTGCTTTATGAACACCGTATCGACGTGAGGGAGCTCTCCCTGTCGCTCAGTTCCACCAAACGGAAACGGTCCCTGGACAGTTTCTCTACCCCACGCAGACTGTGCTTCTGGACTGGAACTGCAAAACGTGCTAAAACCTCGCACAACATCGTGAGCACATGGGAAGCAGGAGCTGCCCAGGATCACGAACCCAAGGACATTAGTGACCAATCGTAACCCTGGAGTATATCTGGCAGTTCGTGAAGCCTTGTAACTTTGGGCAGTGAAAGAGATGGTGGCCCGTGTCCAGTGACATGATCAATGTACAGTTCAAACTGGGAAGAACTGACTTCCGGAGCGGCTGGTCCAATACGCTGCAGGCTGCAGCTGCCGACGGGCCGGAGCTCACCGGTGAGAGGAGCCATGGCAGGCAGCAGGGGGTAATTTTTGTTGGGAACTCTGCTGCAGGGTGCAGCGTCCACAGAAGGCTTTCACAGTGTAAGAGATCCAGAGGAAAACCATAATTGGGCTGGTCTGGCTGTGCAGTTTTTGCAAGTAGAACTTTATTATGATGCAGAAACAGTTTTGTGTTTCTCAGAGTACGTGCGTGATCAAACCATCTGTGTGCTTCTCCCTCACTTGCTCCGAACCTTTCCGAGGTCTGCCGGGAAGCTGTCCTGAGTCTCAGAGTTCGCCAGCTTCAGACATTGTGACTGATGACTTTTCAAGCAGGGGAAAGATTTCCCGTTATGAAAAAGGCAGTAGGAGTTGGGTCACATAGGAACGCGATGCGCTTTGTACAGGCTGTAGACGGACTCGCAGTGCTGGTGCCGGCCACGTCGGCGGGGCCTTCTGAGCAGCCGTGTCACCTTCAGAGGCTGGCGAAGCCCCTAGTGCAGGACCCCCACTCCCGCCCCACCCCACAACAGGAGCCTCTTCTGTGGATCTAAAGTAATCCGTACTCTGTTTACTGAGGGAGCATTCCTCCACGATGAGTGAAGTTGATCCAGATTTACTGCTTGTCCCTTCTTACGGGCAAAGCCCAAGTGGCAGTACACTGAAAAGCTCTCCTCACCACAGCTAAGTCCACCTCAATCACATCTGCAAGCTCTGCAACACCACTGTGCACATCGACTGAAACTAGTATTTCACAGAGTTTCCTATTTCATAAAGTTTCACCCTGCACTCGATTCATTACAAAACCTTCATGAGGAGCAGCTGCTCTCCAACTGTCATCAGATGTCGGTACGTCGAGAAGCAAGTCCTCTGTTATGTGTACTACGTACTGCCTTGTAATCGAGTGGTGCACACAGCTGAGGCCTGGAATTGACAGTCTTATCAACAGCGCGTTTCTGTGGCAAAGTCACAGCCTCATGTAGCCTCCTGTGACACCCACCTCGCCACCTGCCACGCGTCTGTGGTCATCTCCACCAGCTTTACTGGTAAACCATCATGGGCTGTTCTCCATCTGAAAAATCTTTTGACAACCTACGTTGATTCACAAGATCAATGTCCTGGTTTCTTCCTATGCCGAGAAGTCCTACACCGTCAACAGCAGTAAAACCGGGCGGTGAGACCTAACCTTTCCCCCCATCCATGTCGTCGGTAACCCCAGTGTAACGTGGCAGCAGTGTTACCCCAGGCCCTTATACGTAGTCTCCAACCCGTGGGAAGGCACAGCCTGGCTCCCGCCCTGTGTCCCGGGGCCCCTCTCAGCATCTGGCTCCTCTTCCCTGCTTAACCAGATTATTTCTGCGTTGTAACTGAAGGTCAAGGGTGCCCAGCACAGCCTGCTTTCCCCTTCTCCCTGGGAACTGCCGAGACCCCAGGGCAGCCGTGCAGGTGTGGACCCTGTGCCTACGTTCCGCCGCCTCCCGCCTGCCCTTATGCTGCCCCGGCCTGGGCTCCTGACTGCCTGGTGCGGCCCTGGCCATGAGGCCCGGAAGGAACAGAGGTCGGAGGCAGGGGTCCTCACCAGCTCCACGTCTCTTCTGGTTTCGCAGGGGTGGACTTTAGGTCAGGAGATGGAGCACGTTTCTGTGCCCATGGGGATGACCCGGCAGAGGGGGACACTGGTAATGCGGGAACAAGAGGGGAGATTGCCAGAAGCGCAGAGATAGCACCAGTTCACCACGGAGGGCAGGGCCGGAGGGGAGGCAGGTCAGCTCGTCCCGGGCAGAGAGCTTGGTACACCAGGTCCCTGGATGCTCCCTTTCCAGTGCTTCTGGTTGTTTTCAGTGAAGGAAGCAAAGCGAGGTCACCGGCTGAGGGTGGGAGAGAAGGTGGTGGGGTCTGAGGACAAGGTGAAATGACTGTCTAGAAGGAAAGGGGAGTGGACAGGCCAACGGTGTTGCCAGGTGCCACAGAAGCCGCCTTGGCTGGGGCTGAACGTGCCGGGAGGCTGGGCCGTGCGGGGCCCACTGCAGGCGGGGGCACGGAGGGTGCGCATGAGGGCAGCAGCCGGCCCGGAGGGAGCCGTGGACTGTGGGCCCCGGTGGGTCAGCGGACGGTCAGGCTGAGAGCCCGGCGGGCTGGGAGCTGAAGAGGACAGTCGGGGCAGGGTGCTCAGGGACCCAGGCTGCGGCGGTTGTGGCCGTCTGGGGCTGGCTCTGACCGCGGTGGCGGGAACGTGCCTGTTCTTTTCTTCGGGAGAGTCTGTCCCCTTTCTAAGGACACAGAGTAGGGATTTCCTAAGCACATGTGATTCCCAGGGCTCTGGGACGAGGGAGCTCCACAAACCAGTGCCTTAAAGCAGCAGGAATTTATTGTCTCTTGGTTCTGGGGCCGGCACAGCCCTCGGAAGGCTCCGTGGCCATGGTCCCCCCAGCCTGGCCCACTGGCCACACGGCCCCTCTGTGCCTTCTCCTCTAGGTGTTTCTCAAATCTCCCTCCACTGCTCATCCTTGGGGACAGAGCCCACCGGGGTAATCACAAAATGCGATGCGTCCTCCTCTCAACCCGGTCACTGCCTGTGTCCTGTGAGGTGACAGTCACTGGTTCTGGGGAGAAGGACATGGATGTTCAACCCACAACAGCACCCGGGCTTCTCGACTCAGGAGCCGACACCCTGAACCGCACTCAATCCTAAGAGGGGGACCCGTCCTCAACCCCGGCTCACAGAGGAGCCTACCAAGACAGAAAGGCCGGTGAACTGCCCCGGGTCACACAGCTCAAGGACGTGCCAAAGCAAGGACGTGAAAATCGGAGTGACCTCAGACGAGCAGAACGCAGCCTCGAGACTGAGCCCAGGCTCTCAGCTCAGCTGCCCCCGACAGCCTCTCCCCTGCCTTTTCCGGTAACTCTGTCAGCTGCTGGGTCTGGAGGTGGATGGTGGGTGGAAGGGCGGACAGAACCCCTTGTCCTCTGCAGGTGGATCTGGGGTTCTCCAAGTGTGAAGGGGAAGACGGTGGCCATGGAAGGAGCTGACTCGTGGAGCCCTGCGGGACCCCGTGGGCCTCTCTGGCCTCGGGACGGGCACCGGGCCGCACTTGCTAATCTGTGGGGGCAGCCCAAGTAGAGCCCCTCGCCCTGCTGGGCCTGGCCAGCACCATGGGAGTGGCTGCCCAAAGCAGGGACCGTCCAGCTCCCCGTGTCCCCTTCGCCCTCCATGTGATCCATGGCCGTGAACCCCCACAGCCCACGAGCCGCCCTCCCTGGCCACCGTGCCTGCTGTGGACGCTGCCCCCAGCAGAGGAGCCCGAGCCACCCGTGGGGAAGGGGTCCCCGAGCCCGTCTCCTTGCCTGCTCCCCTGCAGCCGGGACCCTGCACCCCACCTGGGCCCCCAGCAAGAGGCCGGAGGCCTTGGGTCCTGGGTCCTTGGCTGGTCGTTCTCGCGCTCGCTGAGGAGCTGCAGAGGGAAGGCCATGGCCGCCCTGGGAGCTGGGCCTGCCCTCAGTGTTCGCTGCCTCCAAGGCGCCCCTCGGGCCCCCAGACCCGCTGCTGGCTTCCGCCCCGGGGTCCCGGAGGGGGCAGGGAAGAGAGGAGGGGCCGCGGGTTCCCCTGTCGCCAAGAGGCGGGGGGGGGGGCGCTTTGTTGCCGCCTCCAAGTATCTGGTTCTCTCGTTTGCCTCTGACCCTCCGAAACCCTATTGCTTTTTCTGTTTCTGTCCTCCCACTCCCCTTTCCCCTGGCCTAGCGCCCCAGTCCCCGCCCTTGGAGGCTCCCGCTCCCCTTCCCAGGGCCTGGTTGTCGGTGGCTTCGCCGGAATTCCTAGCTGGGGCGGGAACGGCGCCCCGAGTCTCCTGCAGACGGGAGAGCCTGGGTGCGCGGGGTGGGGGCTGGCACCCCCACAGCACGGCACGGAAAGCGGGGCCTCCTGCTGAACGGCTTTCCCACGACGGGCCCCAGCGCTGACCCTCGCCCCTCGGCTGCTGCTCCCCCAAAACGGGCCACAGGAGGGATGCGGGGCGCAAAGTGACCCAAAGGGCGTAAAATAGGAGACCGCGGGGGCGCTGGGCGAAGGCACCTGCGGGCACCAGGTGACCCGCGAGCTGGGCTGGGTGGAGGGGGGCGCGCATGCGCAGAGCAGGAGCAGGCCCAGGCGGGGTCGGGGTTCGTCCTCAGAGCACCGGGGCACCAGGGAGGGCGTAGGCAGGGGTGAGGGAAGCCAGTGCCAAGCAGCTGGACACGCCGTGGAGGGGCCGCCGTGTGCCCTGGGGGGGGGGGTCGCATGGGGAGGCGCCACGAAGGCGGCGTCCAGGTAGGGGTCGGGGAGCCCGGAGTGGACGAGCTGCGGCCAGCCGGAGCCAACCGGGCCCGGGAGCCCCACCCCACGTTCTCCGCGAGTTCCGAGAGCGCGATTGGGTGAGCCCTACGCAAGCTGCCTCACCATTGGCCAAGAAGCAGAGGGTGTCGCTCTCCTGAATGGTCGGAGGTCACGTTGGTCCCGCCCCTGAGCCCGGGAGCTGTGCGCGACTGGCCGACTGCCCCTCCAGCAGGCCGCCTCGCTATTGGCAGCAGGCTTTGGGAGGGTGCGCTCGGGAGTGGTGGGAAGCCACGTTGGTCCCGCCCCTAGCCCCGGCCCCGGCATGCGATTGGCTGTCGCCGGCACGGTCATCTCTGCGGGTCGGGCCTGGCGGTGCCGAGGAGGCCTCGGGCGGCGGCGGCGGTGGCGGCGCGAAGGCAGGTGAGCTCCGAGGCGGGCCGGGGCCGTGGCCCTTGGTCCAGGCGGGTCCTCGCGGCGGGCTGCGGGCCGGGGGCCGCGCAGAGAAGCCGCGAGCGGCGGGGGAGCCGGGACAGGCGGAACGAGCCCCCGGGCTTCCAACGGCCGCCGCCCCCGGCCCGCAGCCCGCGCGCTCGGCCCCTCAGAGGGCGGCTCGGGCCGGGGTCCCCCACCTGGGCCCTGAGCCCCCGGCCCCTGAGGGCGCGTCGGAGCCTGCAGCCCTGTGGGTTGTACGCACTGCACCTGCGGGGACGCTTGGTCCCTGCGGACCCTCCCAGCGTCCGCGCTCCTGCAGGAGGCCGGGCGGACCGGGGCACCACGGAGACCTGCTGCAGACCCCCGGGGACCCCTCGCGGGCCTTTGCGCCCCCGGTCAGCACCCCTTTCCTCGGTGCGATGCGCACCGGCTGCTCCCTAGCGGGGCCGACCGAACTGCGGACGCCCCCAGCCCCCCGCCGCCCCCCGGGTTGTGGTCAGCTGCGCGGCTGCTTTCAGAAATGCGTCTGCACCTGAAATTCTTGCTTTCAGGTACTCGGTACTCGGTACGCCGGGGTATCCCCTTCGTAATTGCAAGAACAGGCACCCGCAGGTGGGGGTGACTTCGCAGCTTGTTTGCGCGTAGTCCCGGAGCGCACGCACGGGGCGCGCCTGCTCTAACAGGCGCCCGTAAATATTTTATCGCGCCCACTTGAGAAGTTGGAGGGTGGTTTGCTGTGCACGTTCTACGTCCCGTTCGTGGCCCCCTTTTGGCGTTCCGGAAAGGGAGCATTTCCCTGGTGTAGTTCTGGCCACACTGAATCCCTTTTGGGGCGGAGGACTGGCTCCCAGCGTGGTCCCCAGGAGTGGCCCCCCAGCAGGGCTGCTACTGCAGCGTCTCACTGATTCACGCCTAATCCGCGTGGTCACCCAGGTACCCAGGAGTGCAGGGTGGGGTCTGCAGTCTGACTGAGGGGGTCCCTTGGCTCAGAGTTTGGAGGGTCATCTTGACCCCACATGTTCTAGCCTCAGAGAACCGAGTGATACCCACGTTTCCTCCCGCCCTTCCAGCGGCCTTAGGCAGTTTAGTGTCCGAAGCCCCTCGACTGGCTTTCCTGGTGCTTCTGAGCAGAGGGACACCTTTTTAAAATTTTTTTTTTTTACATTTTTTTTATTGTGAAATATACACAGAAAAGTGATAACTTTCAAAGTACGATTTAACAAGTAGAGAGCAAATTTCAAAGAATGTTGTGGGTTACAGTTCCAGCATTTCAGTTATTTCCTTCTTGTGAAGTATAACATCTATACAGAAATGTGGTAACTGTCAAAATACAATTTAACCAGTAGCAATACAGCAAATTTTGAAGCGTGTTATATGTTCTAGTTCTACCATGTCAGTTATTTCCTTCTAGCTGTTCTAATACTCTAGCCGCTTAAAACAAAAAATTTTATGTAAAGATTCAGTATTTGTAATTCTTGGTTAAATCCTGTCTTGTATTATCAGTTGCTGAGAGGTGCGCCCTGAGTGGGGGCAGGGGACCATCGGATGCTGTGCTGCTTCATCCTTGGCCGGCGTTAAGAGGCCTGGGGTCTCGTGGGGTCTCAGCCTCTGTGTTACACGTGGAAGGATCTAAACCCATGTCGGGCAGGCCTTCCCTCCAGGCCTGTGGGAAAATTTGAGATCTTTGCACGTGTTAACGTCCTCAGCCCTCCCTCACGATCAGGCGGTAGTCAGGTGAGACGCTGTTGGCAGCTCCGAAAGCCCTTGTCTGTTGTCTTCCCAGCCCGAGGATGCTTTCTGGCTCTTCGTCCCTAACCTTTGTCCCTGACTCTTCAGTGTTCCGAAGTGTCTCTTTTCATCCACTTTGTTGGACACTCGGGATTTCCTCAATCTTTTCTTTCTACTCATCCATTTAGAATTTTATTTTGGGTGTCATATTTTAAATTTCTCAGGAGTCTATTTTTTCTGCCCTGTAAAAATTTTAAGAGTAGCAACATGTTCTTGTTTCAGAAATGCAGCGTCTTCCCATTCTCCTGCCTTGTCAGGCCTCGGACTCGCGTCAGATGTCGGGTGACCAGTGCCTGGGCACTGCAGACTCGTGTCTCCTCGCTGGAGGACGACAGGGCTGGTTGGGTTTCCTTAAGGAACCCCCAGTGTCATTATCTGTAGGGGCTTTTTATTGGACTTTTTAGATTTATTGGGCTTTTTAGAGAAAAGCTTTCTGACCTCCCACCTCATTCTAGAAGTTGAGTGGAAGAGTGTGGCCGGGGCCCTGGGGAACAGTCAGGAAGCTCTCACCAGCCCTCCTTTCCAGGATGGCAGCTCCACCGTGGGGAGTGCAGGAGGGTGGTACTTGGTGGCTGGCTGCTTCCCTTTTTTTGTTGTTTTGTGTTTGTGTCCTATTCAGTGGCATGCAGTACCTGCACACTGTTGTGCGACCATCACCACTGTCCACTTTCACAGCTTTATCATCATCCCAGGCTCGTTTAGCAGTACCTCCCCAGTCCCCAGTCTCTGGCTGCCACTGGTCTGCTTTCTATCTCGATTTGCCTGTTCTGGACATTTCATATAAACCGCCTTTTGTGTCTGAATCCTTCACTTGACCTCGTGTTTTCAGGGTTCTCCATGTTGTAGCCTGAATATTACTCATTGTACCCAACAGACCACATTTGTTTATCCCTGCATCTGTTGTCCCAGCACCATTTGTTGAAAAAATTGTTCTCTCTTCAATGAATGGTCTTGATACCCTTATTGAAAATCAGTTGACCAAGACATACGGGTTTATTTCTGGACCCTCAGTTCTATTTCACTGATCTCCACCTCTATGTCTGTCTTTATGCTTTTGATTATTATATCTTTGTAATAAGTTTTGAAATTGGGAAGTGTTAGTTCTCCAATGTCATTCTTCTTTTTCAAGATTGTTTTGGCTATTTGGGGTCCCATGCAATTCCATATGAATCTTAGGATTGACTTTTCCATATCTGCAAAAAGGTTGTTGGGATTTTAGTAAGTAATGGATTAAATCTGTATGTCTTTGGGTAGTACTGACATCTTAACGGTATAAGTCTTCCAGTCCGTGAACAGGAGATGTCTTTCCATTTATTTAGGTTGTCTTTAACTTCTTTCAGGAGAGTTTTGTAGTTTTCATTGTACAAGTCTTTCACCTCCTTGGTTAAATTGTTCCTAAGTATTTTATTCCTTTTGATGCTCTTGTAAATGGAGTCGTTTCCTTAATTTCATTTTGAGTTGTTCATGGCTTGTGTATAGAAATACAACAGATTTCTGCAGATTCACCTTGTACCCTGCAACTGTGCTGAATTTGTCTATTAACTCGACTAGATTTTTTTTGGTGGAGTTTTTAGGATTGTTTATATATAAGATCATGTCATCTGTAAATAGAGATAATTTTACTTCTTCTTTTCCAACTTGGATGCCTTTCTTTTGCTAGGACTTCCAGTACAGTGTTGAGTAGCAGTGGCAGAAGTGGGCACCCTTGTCCTGTCCTGATCTCGGGGGAAAGCTTTTAGTCCTTCACCACTGAATATGATGTTGGTTCTGGGTTTTTCATAGACACCCTTCTCTTCCCGGCTTGTGGAGTGTTTTTGTCATGAAAGGGTGTTCGGTTTGGTCAGCTGCTTTTTCTGCATCTGTTGAGATGATCCAGTGGTTCTGGCAAACTGCTTCTTAAGCAGAGTTTGAACACAGAGTCCTCCTGTGTTTGGCTCCATCCTCCATGCTCACAAAGGTAAATGGGCCCCACTAATTCTTGAGCCCTTTGTGGTCCCATGAGGTTGCATGATGAAAACTGGATTATTTCTCGGTGTTCCCCATTGTAAACTTAGAACTAAGCTTTTTCTGGTTTGGTAATTCAGTTTTCATGCATTTGTTTGCTTTGTAGCTTCCAAGATTTTCTTGCTTTGTCTTTTCTTCCTTTCTTTTTCTTCTCTTTTAATAGGGGTGTCTGGAAGATAGCGGAAGCTAATATCTATGTCGGACACACCGTATTTAACCAGAAATTCTTGGGTGACCTATTTCAAAAGAATGTTGATATTTAGTGGTGTGTGTTTTCAGCTCATAAGTAGTGCTTCCTCGTCCTGAATTTATGATGATCAGATGGTTTCCCGATTAGCCAGTTTTATGGTGTTTCCAGAACTTGAAAATAAAGTCAATGTGAATTTACTTACAATAAATGCAAGATAGCATTTTTAGCAGCAGTGGAAGTGGTGACAGGGGGTGAAACCGCCTTCAGGGTTGTAACTCTAGCCCTGACCTAAGCACTACCAGGTGGGGCGAGACACCAAGGAACGGCCGGACAGTTCAGGCGAGTGGCCCGGGAGGAGGGATTTCCCGGCCTGGGTCTGAGGGCAGGATGGGAGGGAGCTCATTACTGATTTGGGCTGCTCTCCCCACCTGATTGACACGTAGAGGAGACTAGACCTGTGTTAGCGATAGTTTGCTTTCTTTGGGCCAAAACTAAACTAGCAACTGGCAGGTGAGAAAAAGGAACATGTTGCTGCTTATCATTATTACTTAAATCATTTGTTGGTTCTGCAGTTCTAATCATGTCTGTAATTAAACATGCTTGTCATGTTGGGGCTTTGTGGTTCGTTTTGTTGGCACAGAGCACACTGTGAATGGTCATAGACTGGATAGTTCAGTTGAGGGGGTGAGATGTGTGTGACGTTTGTGCAGAGTGAAATGGCACATAACCAACTTAAGCAGTGGAAATTCAGCAATCACGATTCTCAGTGGGGAGGGAGACAGCTCTCCCCAGGGCTATGTTTAGGTTGAAAACAAGGCAGTGCTTTTCTGGTTGCTTCGTTTTGTTCCTAGTCATTCTGTTTATTTTTAATTAATATTGGAAGGTGTGAGCTATGCTAGAATATGAAAAACAGATCAATTTAATAATTTCTTTCCTTGTTCTTTACGCTACAAACCTTGACAAACTTGGAAGTAGTCACTTTCAACCTGGTATTTGGGAGGACAGAGCACTAAAAGGAGGAAGTAGAAAATGTACGGATTAACTGTTTATGTTTACAGTACCAGTAAAATCCTGTAATTGCTGTTCCTAACTGTTCCTGATTAGGAAATGAAACAGAGCTGACCTAGCTATTAGGATTAGATGAGGAAATATAAGAAGTGTTTTGCATCCATAAGAAAGAATAAAGAAGGACCAAAGGCACATGACCTTTGTGAATTCTTACTTCACTTTGGGCATGATTTTTCCAAGGTGCAGAGAGACGAGGAGCAGGGATTGGTGAGAGAGAGCTCAAAAGTATTTTCAGCTTCATGCCCAAGGAAGCAAGGTGTAAAGGAATTAGCTCTCCTGCTTCTTTAGGGCTCTGCAGAGTGTTCGCTTGTTCCACAGGTGAGTTCTAGATCCACACAAGAGTGAGCACAGCTCTGACCTCACAGAGTTCAGGCCTCACCGGAGAGGACCTGTGTTAGCTGATGACCCAGTGGGGGAGGGGAGGCGGGTCCAAGAGACATCCCAGAACAGAGCAGAGCAGAGCCTCCGAGTTAGGGGTGAAGTAGACCAGGTGGGTGGGGACGGGAGTGACCTGCAGGCCAGTGTCCTTCAGTGGGGTTCTGGGTTGGAAGGGGCTGGGGATGGAGGGGGAGGGCCACTGGACCTGGCCTGTGTGCTCGGAAGCTTGGCCTGCACCCCTCCGCAGGGAGCCGCTGGTCAGATGTCTTTGAGACTGATCATTCTGGTAGTTTTCTAGAGGAGGGGCAGGCTGGAGAGAGAGAAATAGACTCCCTTGCAGGAGGCCAGCCAGAGGTGGCGTGGTAGGGGCGGCCGGGGCGGGGGTGGCCTGGGAATGACAAGGGCTTGGGGGCCCGTGGGGAGCGGCACCGACCTCACTGAGAAACGTGGGAGGAGGGCAGGTCTGTGGGCTGAGAAGGCAGTTTTGGTTTGGGCATGTTGAGTGTGAGTTGCCGGTGGGTGATCCAGGTGGAAATGTTCAGCGGGCAAGAAAATGATTGCCTACCTCACTATAGACAAACATAAATTCCAGGTGAATCAAATAAACTACAAAGAGCTTGAAATGTAGAAACCAAAACAGTGAGGGGTAGAACACACCACAGAACACACCAGACTTTCGGTTCTGGAAGGCCTTTGTAAGCGAGGCCTGAAACTGGGGGGAAGACTGGACGGTGCAGCCAGAGTCACCCCCAGCCTCGCTAAATGATGGATGGAGACGTGCCCCCAGCCGTGGGTTAACATCCTGCTTTGCTGTGGCCTGTGAAGCAGTAATAAAAAACACCCCCTCGTGACTGAGAAACACCAAGAGACCCTTGAAGGCATTGATTGTTAAAGAAATGCAAATCGTAGCAGTCAGCTCTTCACCTCTCAGGCTGGCAGAGCTGAACCACCACAGTGGGCAGCGTGCCTGGCGTTAGGGAGGGGCACTGTGACGGGGACGGGGACAGCCCCCGGCCATTACTGGCTCAGCTTGATCGCCGTGGACCAGTTCTTTCCGAAAGCCTTGGTGGAGGGCAGTCCTGACTGCATTAGGGAACAGGAAATTCAGTGCACTCTAGGGTTGAAGAAAATGCAGTGAGATTATATAATCCGTGCCTTCTCTGTTCTAATGAGAGAGACCTTTACCTTAACACGTACGGAGTCAATACTGGCCTTGGGCTTTTACTGAAACACCATGATAAATATCGCTGCAAGAGGAAGTGGGGTTTTGATGAGGGTGTGTCTTCACGTGGAAGTGAGGATTCTCCTAAAACCCAGAGCTGCTTTCCTGATGTAAACAAACTCACCCAGCCTACACCTCTTCCTGTTGTGTGGGCATTTCCAAGGCAAGCAGAGGAGCGGGGCGGGAGCGCCTCACCTGGGCTGGCTCTCGGTGTACAGTAGCTGCTGCGCCGCGGCCTTTGTCGAGGGTTTCTGCAGGTGCCGGGCTCTGCGCCTTCGGGACTGCACAGGCTCCTCCAGCCGTGCTCTGCGCACCACACTGCTTCACAGTGACGGCAGCTTTCTTTTTGCTTGAGAACGATATTTATTGGGTTAATATAAATTACAAACCAAATACCTGTTCTTTTAAAAAAAATTTCAAACAGTACAGAATGAATTAAGTGAAAAGTAGAAGTCCCATTTCCACAATTTGCCATTAAGTGTAGTGTGGTATTTTCTAGAAGTTTTTACAAAGTGTATATTTAAGTATATGTGTGTGTGTGTGTGTGTATATATATATATATATGTAGCATACTGTAAAGCCCTTTTCAAATCTTTTTAGATTATAGTCATTTATTTCTGATTTGCTGTTTTAAATAAACCACTCATTTTTTGGGTAAACTTTTCATTTTGACATCATTTCAAACTTACAAGACAGTTGCAAAAATAATACAGAACCCACACAGAGAACTCCAGTGCACTCCTATCCCTCCAGATACACAGATCCACCCATTTTAACATTTGCCACATCTGCTACCTCATTCTACCTGTTAGTCCATCAGTGTCTGTGTCCATCTGTGTATGTGTTTATCACTTTTCTAAGCATCTGAGGGCATCATCCTCCTTGAACCCATAATACTTTCAGGTCCATTTCCTAAGAACAAGGATGTTTCCTTATGTTTCTACCGTAAGTGCAGTTATCAAGTTCAGGAACTCTAATATTGACATAAAACCTGCAGTCTGTATTCCCATTTTTCTTAAGTCCCAATGATGTCCTTTTGGGCGTTTTCTCCTCCATTATTAGATCCTGTCCAGAATCATGTATTGCATTTAATTGTCTTTTAGTTATTTTTTTTTAATTGTTAATTCATTTTTAAGGATTCTCCAGTCACTGAGTCTAAATCCTCAGTCATAACTAAATACTTTGTTTTATCAAAATGAAGTTAGATTTGTAATAGCAATTCCTGTATATTAGGTTGTAGAAGTAATTACATTGGGCTGATCTTTGGAAAACATTTGTTTCTGACCTTATTAACGATTTTTTTTAAAAAATCTATAGACAGACTAACTAATGAATGTGTCTCCATTTTTTTTAGCCTTAAAAAGATAAAGATCTAGTGAAAGTAACCATGTTAGAATTTAGGATTAATTTTTAAAGGGGACCTGGGATTTGTTTTTAAAAGAGGTAATTCTTATTTACAATGGAAAGATAAATGAACTGCTAGGCTGTAGTTGAGCCGTATTTGGAAATAACCCTCCCTTCCCTCCTGGTTAAAGGTCAGTGGAGACAGTTGAAGCTCAGACAGCCTCACCTGGGCGGTTAATCGGGAGGGGCGGGGCTTGTGTGGAGGGCGGGGCTTGGGTTGTGGCGCAGACCTGTCCGGGGCGGGGCCTTCGGAAGGGGGCGGGGCTTGTTGGAAGGGGCCGGGGTGGGGAGGTGCCTTCCCAGATCCTTCCCGGATCTTTCCCAGCTGTACCGGGGAAAGGCCGTGCACTCGTTTTCTTAAGAATCACACGAGTTTTGTTTCATCCTTTTGGTTTGAGCCATTTGCTTGAAGCGCTCCTGGTGTTTATCCCCATTTGACCTGTGATTTTTGAGATTCTTTGGGTAATGTTTTCTAGATGATTACTAGATTAGTACGGTTGTTTTAAATAGTAAAGCCTAAAGTTGTAAGTACTGGTAGGACTAACATCCAGTATTTGACCAAAGCATTCAAGAACAAAAACTACATTTTATATATTCATCATTTCCATATCATTAAATATTACATTGTGTAGTGTAAACCCTAAACGGGATCACGGGAGAAACATGCTAGGAGGTTTTCTTTAAGGTGTGCACGTTTGTAAAGACACTTAATTCCTTAAGTTTGAAACCAGAGTTTGCAGCCTGAGCCGATGACCTCTGCCTCTGCCGGCGCTCCCGTTTGCCTGCTCCTTGGGTCAAACGGCGAGCTTGGGGTGGCAGTGCCTTCTTCTTCCACCTGGAGGTGACACCCCTGTGCTCTGCGGTGCTGAAGGTCTCCCCATCCATCCGTGCTCTCTCCGGGCGGCACCAGGAGCAGCGAGTCGAGTCCTGCCGTGGGGGGCTCCCCTCCCCGGGTGGGTCTTCCTCCTGGACTGTCCTGTTACCTCTGCAGGAGATGGGGTGGCCTGAGCGCCGGGGCCTCTAGCTCCTGCCCACCTTCGTCGTGAGTCAGCACCGGGGCACTCCTGACGGCTGCTTCCTGAGCTGGGAGGACGTGTGTCTGCAAAGGGTTGGTTATAGCTTCTTCCCAGGCTGTTCTGATGTCTTTGAAAACATTTCAGTCCGTTGTTTACTGCCTGTTTGAGTCCTCTTTGGATTATGGCTGCAGATCCTGTCTTCCTTGAGCACTGAGGTGGGCGTGTGGCGCTGGGGTCCCACGGGGCTCGAATACAGATAGGAAGGCTCTACTATTGTGTGATCTGCTGTCGTCAGTGGCGACCCCAGTGGAGAGAGAGCAGGTGTTTCAGAAATGCTAAGTCCTGGTGGCACTAGAACCTGTGTCCTCGCGGTGTCCTCGTCGCGTCTGACTTGTGGGCATCCTGACCCCCTTGGGTGGGGCCAGGGTGGGGCCTTGGCCCCCGGCCCCAAGTCTGACTGTGGATTTATGTCTTCATTTGGGTCAGGGCTGAGGAAATCTGCCTCAGGGAATGCTAACACGGAAGACAAAAACATTAACTTAAAACATGGGCTGTATAGCTTTATTTTACAGAATGCTTGCGCCTGGCCTTTGCGTGTTTATCATCTGCCAGGCACTGCTTTCCATGCACCATTTCATATAGTCTGTTTGAAAACTTTATTTTACTCTGTAATTTCATTTAACATTCACATTTTATAGAAGGAAACAAAGTCATTAAACAACACACAAATTACATTATCAAAGTTAATTTTATTTGCAAAAAGAGTGTAAGTCTATATTAATACAGAATACAAACAGGCATGGATCGTACCCGCTGGATGTGTGTTCCAAGTAGGGCTGGGGGGTTAGGTGTTCTTGAAAACAGTGGGAACGTTTTTAAATGATTTTGAAAATGTAAGAGTTCTGCATTTGTTGAAATTAGTAGGTGTGGTAAGTTTTCAGATACAGTGTTCTCTCTCTAGTAGGTAGTTAATTTTTAAAATAATTTTTGGGCTGTTTTTTTTTTAAAAAAAAAGTGAATTGAAGTACTCTTGGTTTAATTTATACAGTTCCATCATTTATACATAAGTATTTTGCCCTGGGAATCTTTTAATTTTAGTTTTATCTCCTTTCGATTTTTCAGCAACTGCTTATGAGTCACGTCACTACCATGGGGACTTTTTTTTTGGCTATGTGTGTGAATATGTTTACCAGAGGAAAGTTTGAGTCAGTCCAAAGAAATCTAGATGTCATCCTGAGAAACAATATCTGCAACATTTTTTAGTTGAAAAGAAAATCAGTGTTTTCTTTTGGGAAAAGGGCAAGTGTCAACAGTGTTTTAAGCATGTTCATCCTGCAGCTTGTTCTCCGAGTCTGAGGTGCTGGTGAGCACTTGTGCTCCCTGGCAGTCTTCGTGCTACGGACATGGGGTAAGAATTCATACTGTTTTGGTTGAGAAGAGCAGAAAACTTACTTCAGAAGAATGAGAACATTTTGACATCTAAAGGAATTCTAACATTAATTTTGAATGGGCGTCGGAGTTACTTTTGGTGTGTGTTTTTGAAAGTGCCCCAGTTTTCACAATTCTGAGTCAGTCACGCTGGGACTTCCCACTTGCTTTTGCATGGATGTGTTATTTTAGAGACTGAGGACAACAGACACGCTCATGGACTTGTAACTGTGAGGAAAGTCATCTTGTTTTTTAAATAAAGACTGACCCTGGCTCTGTGGCTCCAAGCTTTGAATCCCGGCGTCTGGGTCTTCTCACGACGCAGCAGACAGGGTGCCTCGGTGGGTGAGCCCCCCTTCTAAAAGCCTGCATTGCTTTCTCTCCGCCTTCTGCAGTATGATCTGAGACCGTGAACATGGACTTTTCTCGGCTGCACCTGTACGCCCCTCCTCAGTGTGTGCCAGAGAACACTGGCTACACGTACGCACTCAGGTGAGTGGGCACTCAGGTGAGTGGGCGCTCAGGTGTGTGGGCGCTCAGGTGCGTGGGCGTGGCGCTTCCCACTCGGCCCGCCTGCCCCTGCTGGAAGGCCGGAGCTGGACTGAGCGCAGCGCTGCAGCCGGAGCCCACGGACGCGAGGACGCTGCCCGGCCCGTCGCCGACGCTGGTGGCTGGTGATTACTCATCGTAAACGGATTGCTCTTTCAGACTCCACCCAAGATGGCTGTGATTTCGAGAGTACATCTCTGTGGTTATGACTAGAGTTTTGTGATTTATATTAATGGGTTGATGTTTTAAAGTTAACAGAAATAACCTGGAAAATGCTTTGCCTTTGAAGGATGCCCGAGATTTCCAGAACTTGACTTCTGTCAGATGCTAAGTTTTCTGTTTTTATTCATGCTCTGACATACTGAAGCATGAAGCTTCAAGTTTGAGTCTGAAAAGTTGCTGATTTACACTTTACATTTGTGGTTTATCAAATAGACAGGGGTGATTGAAATGAAACTGAAGTCTCATAACATTACAGGTTAATCCCAAAGGCCAATGTACTGTTAGATTGGCTAGGATTCGACTGGCAGATAGGAAAAACGTTGAGCAGGATCCTTGGCAAGTTAAGGCACGCATGGAAAACTTTGCGCATGTAATTTCTCGCTTGGGTTATCATCTATAGGGTAAAAATGTTATTGAAACCGTGAGAAAATCGGAAGGTGTTTTACAAAAATGCTTTTAACAGTGTTCATCAAATCTAACGTTTAATGATTGGGTTTTTTTTTAACATTGCTTATTGTGAAATATAGCATATATGCAGAAAAGTGATAACTTTCAAAGTACAATTTAACAAGTAGTTATAGAGCAAATTGCACAGTCTGGGTTATAATTCCATCATTTCAGTTATTTCCTTCTAGCTGTTCCATTAAAACTAGACACTAAAAAGACATATCTATATAATAATTCGTTAGTCATAATCATTTGTTGAATCTTAACTTCTCTGTTACAGCCCCTCCCTCTCATTTGATCATTTTCTCAGTCTTCAGGGATATTTGCGCAGTGACCATTCTAACTTCTGCATGTTGAGAAGGGGTGTTGGTGTTATGGGGAAGGGGTATGCAAATGGTTATGTTCTGGGAGAGACAGGTACCTCTGGGTTTCAGGGCGTATCTGGCATAGGAACAATCTGGAGGTTTTAAGTTTCTGAATAATAAACTTAATGAGTGAAACTTTCATTGAGTCTCAGATGTATCCCTGGGTATTCTTTAGGGTTTTCAGGAATATGACTGGTGCATGACATACCATGGCAATTTGGAATACGTAGCTTAAACTTGCATAAGAGGAACCTCCATAACAGCGTCCCGATTCTATTTGAAATCTCTCAGCCACTGAAACCTTACGTTGTTTCATTTCTTTTCCCCCATTTGATCAGGAAGGCTTTGTTGCTCCCACAATGCCAGGGCCAGGCTCATCCCTGGGAGTCATGTCCCACGTAGGGAGAGGGTAGTGAGTTTATTTGCAGGTTGGGCTTACAGAGAGATGCCACATCTGAGCAACAAAACAGGTTCTCTGGGGGTGACTCTTAAGCCTAATCATAGATAGGCTTAGCTTTTCCATTGCAGAAATAAGTTTCATAAGGGCAAGCCCCAAGATTGAGGGCTTGGCTTATTCGGTTGGGGGTCCCTAATGCTTGACAAAGTATCATAAATTTCCCAGGTGGGGATGTTTAAAAGTTCCGTATTTTTTCATGATTGAGTTTTTATTCCTACTTCTGATAATGTCGTACTTGTGCAGTGGCACGCTTGCTAAGAGTCCTGTGGTGGTGTGATGTGGAGTGGACCCACTCACGTAAAACTTTTCCTCTCTCTGTATTGTGAGCATAAGAACAGTTATTCTTGGTAATTTATTTTTACCTTTTATAACCTCTTTGAATATAATTTTAGCAAAATGCATATACCTGGGTCTCTACATTGGGAAAGCAAGTCTGCTAATCTCAGGACAGTCGCCCTTCCTTCCTTCAGTTGGAGGGGTGGGCAGGGCCGGGCTGGGCCTGTTGTTTCAGTGGTGATGGGAGTTAAGGGCTGTGGTCACCCACCGGGGAGGCGAGGTGACTGAGTTTGTTCCAAGTTCTGCGCTAAGAGGGTGGGGGAGAGTGCAGAGGAGCCGGGTCCTGCCTGGGAGGTGGTTGAAGAGGCAGAGGATGAGTAGCCTGCACCGGGCAGCGCTGGGGCTGGGGCTGCCCGCATCCCCTCCTGGTCACTGAGCTGCACCACTGCTGCACGCAGGGCAGGGCACCATTCCTGAGTGTTTGTCTGCAGGCCACAGGCTGCACTCCTGCCGAGCTTTACTGCCACCTGCTTCGGTGTTGGTTCTGGTTTTCAATTATGGGGATTTTTTTTATTCTTTTATAAAAGTGCATCTAAATAGCAATTTTTTAAAAAAAAAGATCAATGGATTATAATAGCTATGCAAAACTAATAGGAAGTAAACTAAAGCCTCACACTCTCAAGAATTAGAGCTTACAATTTGCCTTTAGGGTCTTTTGCCTGTTTTCTTAATGATTCTCTCTAATCCTGGATCGAGTGGCCACCTCAGTTTTTAATTTTGTGCCTCCCTCCCCAAACATTTTATAGAGAAAGGGGGAGAATTATTGGATCCTACCACTGGCAGAGGCTCGTGATCTCCTGTGCTGTGCCCGGGGGGCTCTGGTGTCCTCCAAGGTGCTGTCGGCTCCTGGCTGGGAAGGTGGCTGCTCCCTGCTGAGGGCACACAGAAGGGCTTGTGTCATGCTGCCGAGAAGCCACACGGAGCCGCATCGGCAGCTCCTTTGCGAGTGGCTAACACCAAGCAGAGTCACTTCCCAAGTCAGGCAGTTACTTCCTGGTGGAGCGAGGACCAGAAATTCAGGCCTTGGAGCCCAGCCTGGAGTTGGGTCCCTTCCCCCCTTCTCTTTGCCTCCCTCGTGTCCATGGTAGCAAGCCCAGTGCTGTCCCCTAAAAGTCCAGGTGTCATTCCCCCTTCCAGTCCCAGCTTAGCCACTGTTGACAGTTTAAAGAGAGCCTTCCAGGTATTTTATACACTTTCCCTTATCTAGTATATTTAAGAATATGTGGCTTTATTTGGAAGTTTATTTTAACATAAATAGGTTGAGACTGATGTACTTTTTCCCTATTTAATAGTGTATCTTGGCAGGCTTTCCATGATGATATGAAGAGATCTCTATTTTTTAAGTTATATGTGATGCATCAAATGCATATGATGACTTGAAGTTATTTTTAACTTACTAATGATTGACCATATTTTTTAGTGTCATGGATCTAATAAGTTTATGAAGAATATGATTCTGAAAATATAAAGTACATGGAAGTGTTCTGAAGCCCATTTAATTTTCTCAGATACTAGTGGTTACTGTCGGTTTCTGAATCTTCGGCCCAGTCCTTTCTCCAGGGGAGTGGGCTGCTCCCCTGCCCCGGGCAGTGCCTCCCGGGGTCCCCACGGCATCTCCCCTCACTGGGGTGGGCACGGCTTCCACCTCCCTGTCCCTCCGAGTGCTGCTGTTCCCTAGCAGGCAGTCGCACCCTCTGCGCCCAGGCCGCGAGTTGTGTTTCCAGCCGCCTGGGCGTCCTACCTACCCCCACTGCCACCCCACAGAGGGCTGCAGACATTCCTTTGGCTTCGCCCCTGCCGTGGGTGTGCACCTTGCCTGCCTCGTGCTCCCTCTCTCGTCCCAGGGGCACGCTCAGCTTACCCTAACAAGAACTGCTTTAGGACCGGCTAAATTCACCTTGGCACCTGCCTCCCAAAGGCAGAGTCGGTAATTGCTTCTTCTCCTGTAGTGCTTTGGACTTAGCTTATCACACACTCATCTTATACCTCCTTCTCTTTCCTCCTAGCTTGTGAGTTCATTTACATCTGTGCATGTAGCGACCCCTTGGTGGGGAGAAGGTGTCACCCATGGCCAGGCCAGTAGCTCCTGTGTGGATGAGCTGCATGCTGCTGGCACCTACGCTGGGGCGGCCCAGCTCCTGGGGGCTCAGAGAGCGGCCACCCCCACCCCAGCGCAGGTCCTGAGCCGGCGCGCTGGAGAAAACTGCTAGCAACACAGAAGGATGCATCTTTGCGTTTGAGATAATTGCACAGAAGGGTATGGGCAGTGACTTTTCTTTGTCACAAACTCAGAGTAGCTTGTCTTCCACACAGAGCAGTCTGGGTGGTTAAGTCACTTAATTCCTCCCCCACCCCTCCACCCCTGCGATTGATTCCTTCAGAAACATTCTGGTATATTAAATTGAATTTCATGGAGCAGTCACTGCCTTAACTGCTTTATCAGGCTGGTGTCCACTAGTGTGTCCTGATGTGTCTACACTGTTGGCGAGGTCCCCCGTAGGTGGGGATTCTTATGATTTAGCCGGTCCTAAAGCAGTTCTTGTTAGGGTAAGTTCTAGACTTAAATAGCCAGGCACCTGGGAAGTTCATCATTTTGCAGACTTGGGGCGCTTCCTCAGGTCTCAACTGCTGTACGCGCCGCTGGCCTTGGCCTTGGCCTCTGGGGGGACTGTCGCAGGCCTCCGGGAGGGGCCACGTTTGAGGGGTAGTGCTGGGAGTGTTCTCTCCTTGACCAGCTCTTTTTCCTTCTAGTTCAAGCTATTCTTCAGATGCTCTGGATTTTGAGACTGAGCACAAATTGGATCCTGTATTTGATTCTCCAAGAATGTCTCGCCGTAGTTTGCGCCTGGTCTCTGCAACCTACACCACCGAGGACAGCCAGGCTGCAGATGCTCACGCCTGCGCCCAAAGCACGGCGGCCACCAAGGACAAGGCTTCCAGGTGGGCGCTGCTCTGTTTGTTTTCCTGTAACTTCTAGTATTAACCAAAGTCGCGCGCACACACACACACACACACACACACACACACACACACACGGTTCTGGTTTGTGAGCCACACGTTCTTTCATACGGGAGGGGGTGTGTGTGCTTGGACACACTCAGTCACAGCTTTGGGCGTCCAGCCTTCAGAGAAAGACACCTGACAGCCCGCAACACAGACACAGCAGTGTGTGCAGCGCCAGCGTTCGCGGCTAGCTGCTTTATTCATGCCGCAGCGGGACCTGAACGTCAGCTGTCTCGCCACGTTTTGTTGAAGGGGTGGAGTCTCGGCAAAGCCATCACTGGCACCGTCGGCGATTTACGTCTGTTTATTAAAACGTGCGCGTTAACAGGTGCCCACACAAAGTCCGTCTGTTTCCACGTACGTGTGATTCTCATGTTTGTTTAATCTCTGAGTCCTCCATGTTCTTTCTTACCACTTCTGCCCCCTAGAAAGAAACAAAAGTGTGGCAGGATCTTTATAACGTGTAGAGAGATGTAAAGAATAAGAGTAGCAACTTTCATTTATGTTGTTAAGAACACTTCCTCAGGAATGGGTTGAGCCGCCGGTATGAGGGATGGTGGAATCGCTCCCGTCAGAGCCCCCCAAGCACTGAGTTGGGGTGCCAGCGCGCTCACCCATGCTTCACTGTCATTTTGGGAACGGGACATCTTAAAAAGCTGGGCCTGGACCTCACCCTTGGAGATGCTGATTCTGTCGGTTTGTGGATGGTGGCTGAGGGTTTCTCGTTGATTCAAACACACAGAGCTGTCAGGAACCACACACTGCAGTAAGGGAATACAGGAGCCTTGGTTTTCCGTCACCTGGGGATACCCTGACCCAATTTAAGACTAGTCTGCACTCGTGCGGTCGCTTCCGTCATGCTGTTCTGTGTTGCTGCTGCCTGCCCTCACCCACAGAGGGGCGAGGACCCTGCTCGCCTGGCCCTATGTCCCTGTGACTGAGCTCAGTGTGGAGTGTTCATAAAGCATTGATTTTATAATGGGTGGTGATACATGTGTGGAGATCAGCTTTAGTTACGCCCTGTCCTTGCCTGTGCTCCGCGCAGTTCCATCTTTACTACAATTGGGAAATAGTGTGGGGGGTGTGTGTGCAGTTATTTGAAAAAAGTGGGGGCCAAATTGATAAATCATATGCTTTTTTATTTTTAAGTTAGTTCTTAACCACTTTTGGGTCATGGGGTCCAAAACATTCTGAAAACTCTTTGTGTAATTTTAAGGGGACTTTTTAGACCCCAGTCCTGTTTTTAGATTAATAGAAATTTCATTACAACAGAGAAGACGTAAGAAAATGCTCTGCCTTAAAAATGGCTGCGTTTATTCTCAAAGATTTTATGTTAGTAAGAGCTGTATTTACTAGAAAAAATTTATGAATTTGTTTCTTGTTCTCTTTTTAGAATGGCAAAACAGCACAGAAGTGCAAACAAACCGGCTTTTAATATAAATCACGTGTCAAGAAAAGTCATGTCCTCAGTCCTCGGCCAGAACAGCTGCCATGGGCTTCAGGCCGGCACGTACCTGCGGCCACCTGTGCTGGACGAGTCTCTGATTTGTGAGCAGACCAAGGTGGACCATTTCTGGGGTGAGTTCAGAGCCTTCATTGGAGTCGAGAGCCTCAGAGGACGTTACTCCAGTGTGGGGGCTCCTCAGATTGTTCCGGGGGCAGCTGGTTGGGACGCCCCTTCAGCATTTGCCAGCTGGGTGGGTGGTGGGCACCAGAGAGCACAAGGCCGCCCTCTGAGCTTAAAGGAGGGAAGGCGTTGGGGGCCGCTTCAGGTGGTTATGCCAACGATGATTCACTGGGAGTTTCGGTGGACTTTACGTTTTTATTTTGTTTTAATGTGCAAGATTAAATAATCAGCTAGTAATTTGATCATTCTTTTTCTAAATGCATTACTTTGTAAGATATATTTAAACAAAAGTCAGTGTTAAAATTCACCAGTACAGTTTCAAGTTCCAAAAAGCTTTAAGCAACAGGGCAGGCAGACAAGGTGTTTTTGAGTCACGAGAAGCATCATAGTGTGGAGGCTGACACCAGGGGACGGTGTGGTTTGTGAGCCGACCAAACTGACGGGGGCGGACAGCGGTGGGCTCTGTGTCCCGGCCACTGAGCATTGGTCACATCACCAAGGCTCTGCCAAGGGGTGGGGAAGACTGCGACGTGGGTGCAGGGCTGCCACTGGGGTCAGTTATGTTCTCACTGGCCTTGGGAGGGGTTACAGAATTGAGGTGCATGCTAGCGTTTGGCGTGTGCTGATGTGGGGAAGCTCTGGAATTCATGTGTATTTCGCTTTGCTCAGGTACTGAGAGTAGGTCCCCAACAACAGAAGCAGCTCCTGCCTCGTTGTGTGGGCGCAGTGAGAAAACAGGCTGTTACCTAGCTCAGTTCCCTGTTTTCTTTCTTCTTCTGCCTGCCTCTCTAGCTCAAAGTGTGTGTGTGTGTGTGTGT
>PVKY010002539.1:0-25103 GCA_004027775.1 Bradypus variegatus | reverse complement strand
ACTTTGCATTCAGGGACACGAAACCACCAGTGGCCTTGGGGGCACTTGCATGGCCCACAGGGCTCCAGTCGTTAGAGGTTTCACCGTCCAGCGCTGGTTCTGGGGCTCTGGGGCCAGGCTCTCGAAGAGCAGAAGCTGGTGGCCCGGTGGGAAAGCAAGCCACTTCACCCTCTAACTTGGGTGGCTTTCCGTGCTGCAAGACCTGGGGTGACAGCTCTGCCAGGAAGAGGCAGTGCCTGTGCAGGGCCTGGCATGGAAGGGGGGCAGTGATTATGACGTCTCCGCTGTAATTGGAGGAGTGGCCTCTTTGAACCGCAACCTGTCAGTAGCCCCGATGTACAGAGGAGGTGAAATTAAGATGTGGTTAAATCTGACTTCCCAAATGACCTCTTAAATGCTTGCCATTATCACCATCCTATTTCCAAGCTCAGGACAAATTCCCTGTGTTGGCCTCTGGGCCACTAGTTTTTCCAGGAGGAGATTACAGTCCCTGAGCCCCAAGCAACCCCGAAAGCCAGTGGAGGGGAAGCACTTTAATTCCCAAAGATGCAAAACCTGGGCTGGAGAGGGTTCTGAAGCTGCGGCTGGGGCTGGGGGCCAGGGAGGGACCCAGGGAGCTGGCGCGTGGCTGAAGACCCTGACCTGCCCACCCCAGGGGGCTGGCCCTGGTGAACCCAGGCACCTCCCGGCTGGCAGGGGGCTCGGGGCAAACTGCAGGCCCTTCCGAGCCTCCACTGCCTGATGAGTGAGGTGGGGAGAGGAATCCCCGACTGCCAGTCCGGGTGCCGTCAGACGACAGGCTCAGGGCCGTCATGTCCTGGGAGGCGTGAGCGCTGAAATGCCCTGGGTGTGAGGGAAAGGACACAGCCACCACTGCCTCCCCCTGGGTGGCGGCATCAGCCAGAGTTCTCCAGGAAACAGAAGCGTGTGTGTACATGTACATGTACATGTATGTTACCTGCATGCGTGTGCGTGTGGAGAGCTTTATGAGAAAGAATCGGCTCCTGCAGCTGTGGGGGCTTACAAGCCCAAATTCACAGAGCAGCTGGGGGCTGGAAATTCCATATGTGAGTTTGAATTTCTGAGTGTGAATTCCTCAGGCGGGAAACTCAGAAAGGAGTGGAAGGTGTAGTCATGAGGCATCACTCTTTCCGCTCTCTGGAACCTTCCGTTCTTGGCTCCTGAGGCCTCCAGTGGATCAGATGAGACCCACTCGCATATGGAGGGTCATCTCCTCTCCTTACAAGTCAAAGACGCCCATCTACAAAGTACGTGCCCAGCAACATCCAGCCAGTGTTTGACCCAACAGCTGGAACCCCAGCCTGACCATGGTGACACGTGAAAGTAGCCATCCCTGGGATGCGTCCATCTGGGGCTGCTAGGAAGGGTGATGGGGCAAGATGTGAGCACTGCCTGTGTGGGGTCAGGTGGGTTCTAAAGCAGAACTGGAGAGGGCGGCGCCAAGTTTGCAGCCAGGGAAAGAGCCCACACAAGGCTCACTCAAGGCTCCTGAAAGAGCCCACAGCGGGGCCGTGGGTCAGGGCCCCCAACACTTCATTCTGGGCCAGTCCATCCCTGAGCCAGGGCTTGGTGCCCTCAGCATCCTCTTCCACCCCAGACCTGTCCTTCAACAACATCGAGACCATCGAGGGGCTGGACACCCTGGTGAACCTGGAGGACCTGAGCCTGTTCAACAACCGGATCTCCAAAATCGACTCCCTGGACGCCCTGAGCAAGCTGCAGGTGCTGTCGCTGGGAAACAACCAGATCTACAACATGCTCAACGTGAGTGGCGGGCGGTGGGTGCAGGGTGCATCCGGTGGGGGGATCTGGGGCGAGGGGAGACGGAGGCTTAGTGTTCTGGGTCTGTCCCTCATCCCCGAAGAGTCAGGTAGTGAGAGATTTAATAATGTCAAATCCAGCACCCAACCCAGCAAAATACATCCAGGGCCAGGGGGTACCAGGTGGCCGCTTCCACCTTGGTGACATCCCTGTTCATCCCTTGGACTCACACTCACCGAGCAGACGTTTGCTGAGAGAGGGCGTGTGGGATATGGGGCACGGAGATGAATGAGCCGTGGTGGGAGATCAGCACATGCCCACCAGGTCAACACACAGGTGACAAGCAGCCACAAAGCAAGGTCTGTAGGGCAGTGGACGTTGGTCACTGCGGGGACAGGCACCTGTGACCTTGAAGCCTGAGGGACAGTGGGCAGGTTCTCAGCTGCCGGCCTCCGTAGGGGCCTGTGTTACAGATAACCCCAGGGCCCATCCTGGAGCCGCCCAGCACCCTTTCAAGGCTCCTTCCCAACCCAAGCAGAGTCTGGGCTCAGTCTTGGCTTCTTTAGGACTCGGATTCCTCACTGTCACAGGAACTGAATGAGGTCATGAGTGTACACGTCTGGTCCCGGGTCTGGCTGAAGCAAGCTCTGACAGATGGGGGATGTGGTAGCCGAGGCGGTTCCTAGGAGAGTGGTGGGGCAGAGAGGCGACCTTGGTTTGGACTCAGTAAGAGGTTGCTAGAATTCTGCCAGTCAGCAGTGGAAAGGGTCCCGGGAGGAGGGAGTGGCCCAGTAAAGGCCGACCTGGGACACCTGCCTGGCGTGGACGGTCCCTACCAGAAGGCCTGAGGGGGGGTGTGGTGCCGGGGGCTGAGGCGGGAGCTGAGGCTGGGCACAGACACCCCCAAATGGCGGGAGCAGCCATGGGGCGCCCTGGCAGGCTCCTGAGCTGTGGCGGGGTCAGGCAGGGCCCTACGTTAGGAAGGAAACCCCAGCCACAGCGAGGAGGGATTTCACCCATCGGAAAGGAGGCGTTGCCTGCAAGTAACAAAAGTCCCACATCAGTTGGGCCGAGGCCGGGGCTGAGGCCGGGCCCTGGGGCAGGTGTTTTGTTTGGGAGGTGATTCCTGGACACTGCACCGGGCAGGGGAGGAGTGAGCACTGCCAGGCAGGTTTGTTCCTGAGCTGTTGTGAGGTCAGGGTGTGGGGTTGGTGGTGCTTGATTCCACTGGGCCCTCAGAAGTGTCCGGAAGGCCTCCCAGAGCCAAGCACCTGAAGGACTGGCGCCTGGGGCTTTTGCCCAGCAGCCCTGACCCTCCAGGCACCTGCAGCCCTGGAGAAGTCACAGCAGCAGGGGCCAGAGAGGAGGTCGGAACCCGGGGCGGTGACGGTGGGAATCTGCTGCAGGGCGAGCATTTGCTACAAGCGACAAGGACGCTCGGGGTCCGGCAGCATGACTGCCAGTGTGGGGAGCAGGGCGGGCTTCAAGGACGCAGCGTCCTTCCGCCCCCGGCTCTGCTGTCCTCAGCAGCTCCCCAAGGCCAAGGCCGGGCCTTCCCCATCCACATCCAGCAGGGCTGAGAGTGAGAGAGCGAGGGAGAGCTGCCCCAGGCAGTGACTCCATGTCTCCCCGTCAGCCTGCCGGGCCACCCCAGGGCCCAGGCCACCCTCGGACCTTCCCTGGCTAGGGGACAGCCTGGGGTCTGCCCTGCAGGACGGTGGTGCGAACCCAAACATCCCCTTTCCATGTTTGAGTCCTGACCGTCCAGCTGGCCCTGCCCGGTGGGGGCAGGTGGCCACGTGCGGGCTGACACCCAGGGTCACGGCATGGAAAGCTGAGATTTAGGGTCAACCCATGTTCACATCTCAGCCTCTGTCCGACCGGGGGGCCGTCATCCTTGTACCCCACAGGGGTGCTGTGAGGGTCAGGTGCCCCAGACAGGACCTGGCACACAGTGGGTGCAGAAATTGAGAGTTATTCCAGAATTTTCCGATTCAGGGTTCACCCCAAACAGCCCCAAACCTGGCTGCTCAGAAGTCTGAGCTCTGAGTCTCCAGGTTCTTGCCCCGCCGGTTCCAGTGCCCTGGGGCCCGGAGGCGAACGCACCCCTTTCTGATCTGCAATCCCCTGGACGTTTGGGGCTGTCAGTGAAGCGGAGGCCCTGTCCTCCTCAGGCCCAGGCCTGGGGTCACAGGGGGTATGGGGCCGGCGTGCTTCTCCATCCCCACCCAGACCCTCCTTAGCCTCGGTTTCCCTGCCCCTGCAAGGCATGGGGCAGAAAGACATGCCCCCTGCCCTTTCCCAGTGGGGTGCTGGGTGGCCCCTAAGTAAGCCAGAGAAGCAGGTCAAGCCTGTCCCCTGAGAGGAGGAAGAAGGGAGGAGGTGTGTGGGAGAAGCCGCCGGAACACTGAGGGCGTCTGGACCAGATCTCAGAGGGAACTCAGACGTATGCACTGGGGCTCCCTGCGCTGCAGCTGGGCTTGGGAAGCTCAGGGACCTGGGTCTGAGAGTTAATCATCTGCGATTTTAGTTTTTATCTCCACTATTTGTTTGGTATCTGCTTATAGACTTCATTGTTATTCATTAATTTATTTACTACACTTGTTTTAATTCAAAACAAGCCTTTAGCAGAGGCCAGGGCACACAGTCAGGAGCCTCTCTCATGCTGGTCTCCGACCCCAGCCCCTCCATGGGGCACATACAGCCACTTTTAAGGTACAAACTGTGCCTTTTCAGCCGTCTTGTTATTTCAGAGTTTTGTGTGGTTGTCATGTCTTAGTTTCCTGGTGGCTGTGACAAATATCACACCATGGGTGGGCTTAAGCCATGGGAATTTATAGGCTCACGGTTTCATAAACTAAAATTCTTTCCCCCAGGAGTAGGCAGCGGCCGACTGGCCAACTATCCTGGGAGTTCCTTGCCTTTTCTGTCACGTGAGGAAGTCCTTTCCTCTCTCTGCCGGGTCCGTTGGCTTCTGGTTTCCGGTTCCTCCCCAGGGCTTTCTCTTTATAGGCCTCAAGTTAGGGGACCAAGGCCATCCTGATTGAGGCCAGGCCATTGAAAGTGGGCTCCCACCACAGGAGTGCAGACTGAGCCCCAAAACATGTGGTTTGGGGTACGTAATTCAGTCTACCACATCGTCCTTTCACCTTCAACTCCCAGCTCCTCCTCTCCTCCCAAATCAGGCTCCCCTCCTTGCTGGATCATTCCATTGCTAGGATGTGACACGACACATCTTTCTAGTCCCCAGTGTGGGGCTTCAGGGGTGTTTGGGGTCCCGTGCCTCTGTATGCAGGCTGTGATGGGCACCCCTGAATGGGGGTTATGTTGCCCGCAGGTGAGTTCAACAGTGCCATGAACGCTGCAGGTGGAATTGCTGGGTCAGAGGGCACGTGCATTTTCAGTCGTGACCAATCTTGCCAACCTGCCCTCTGGAGCAGGTGAAACCATCCCCACACCCGCCGCAAATACGAGAGGGCCCGTTTGCTCCCAGCCTCAGCAGCACGCTTGGCTTGGCCATCAAGCTCCCCTCTCTTTGCCAGTCTGAAAGATGGAAAATGGAATCTCATCGGGGTATCTCTTAAAAATTAAATCAAGCCTGTGTCTCCCCCCATACACACACCCACTTAAAACTCTCCAGTGGCTTCCATTGTCTTTAGAACAAAACCCACTCCCCGAGCATGGCCCGTGAGGGCCTCCGGGAGCCCGCCTGACCTGTCTCCACCCCTCCAGTCACGCCCCCCCACCCCACTCCCTGCGCTGCAGCCCCCCGGCCTTCTCTCGCTCCTGTTTTTGCTCCTGGGAAATCACCCTGACCATCCAAGGCCTTGGTGCAAACTCCTCCGTGGCCCTCGCCAGAAGGCCTCCCCTGTTATTTCTCTCACAGCACCAAGCTTGCGCTCCTTATAGCACGTACCCCAAACTGTCATGGTGGGATTTACTGATTTTTTAAGAACTTTTCTGTTCCCTGCCCTCAGAATGTAAGCTCTTGCCAGGAGGGCTTGCTCCCCACGAAGCGCTTAGGGACGTTGACTGCATGATCTAAAGGGGCTCCTTCCGGAAAGGATGCTGGGTTTCTTTTTTATCTTTTGCATAGGATAGTGAGTGTGTAGGTGCTCAGAAAATGCTACGAAATAAAATATTAGCTCTCTGGTTGATCATTTTCCTCGTTTTACTAAAAATAGAGGATAGAAAGAATAAGTTAGTGGAATGTTCCAGAAACTGTTATCCTGTTGATCCAAGGTTAACTCTGCACTGGGTTCCATATAGTTTAAGAAGTTTACCATCTAAAGGCATGCCTAGTAGGAGTAACCAGTAATGATACTAACCACCACAGCTGCCAGCTAGCAAGGTTCTAAATGCTGTATAGCTTATTTCTTTTGGACCTCCCCCTTAGCTGCAGCCCACATAACACCCCTTATGCCCCTTTTCCAGATGAGGACACTGAGGTTCACATGTGATAGGTAATTGCCCGAGGTCCCACAGCCGGGATTTGAACCTGGGTCTCCTTGGAAGGCCTCAGCACAGCCCTCCAGCTTGGAACCCCTCGCCCCTGATGCTGAGGGCCACTGTGGCTGGGTGGGGGGCCTGAGAGATGCCGGGGAGAGGGCTCACCCCGCGGATGGCCAGAAAACAGGCCCTTCTCCCCAGATCATCTACCTGCGGCGGTTCAAGGACCTGCGGACGCTCAGCCTCTCCGGGAACCCCATCTCCAAGTCGGAGGATTACAAGATGTTCATCTACGCCTACCTTCCCGACCTCGTCTACCTGGACTTCCGGCGCATTGACGAGCATGCGGCAAGTGCCCCCTCAGCCCCAGCCCCCATGGGACGGTCTGCAAGCCCCCAGTCTGGTAGCAGGGAGGCAGGGCCCGGTGGATTGAGCAGGAGCGAGGGCGTCTCTCTCTGCCCGTCAGAGCCAGCCCAGCCAGGGCCCTGCCATATGTCATCCGAGGCCACCTCGTGGCCATCGCACTGTCCAGCTTCCCAGATCGAGAGGCCAGAGGGGTGTCAGCAGTTAGCCTGGACCACCAGCTCACGGCAGAGCCACAGTCCGCAGCCGCACCTCCCGGCCCCTGACCGCGAGCTTTGGTGGGACACTTAAGAGCTCAGCAGCTCAGGATCCCACATCCTTCTCCTTGTGCCCACAAGGCAGGACTGCTCTCCTTCTGGCTCACTGTGGGGAGGCCAACACCCACTGGGGTGGCCCGCCCAGGGTCCCAGTGCTAGGGGGGCCTTTCCTTGGCCCGTGGACTGGTCTGCTGCTGAGCCAGCTGCTCTTGCGTGCCTCTCAGCTGGAGCTCTTCCTGCAGTGTGGTCAGTGCCTGTGGGTACTTGCCCCTTGGGGAAGAAAGAAACAATAATCAGGCCCAACCATGAGGCCTCGGTGATAGGACAGGGCCGTCCCTTGTGTTGGGTGCCATGGAGACGGGGAACCCAGTGCCACAGAAAGCTGGGTGGGTCCCAGAGGTGACCCAGGGAGCAGCTGGGGGAGCCCAGCAAGGCAGGGGAGGAGGGCTGGCCCATAGGTCCCCACGCCCTGCACCCCAAGCAGTCCACCCCTGAGGGGATCTAGCCCCCTCTTGGGAGGTGAGGGGGTGTCTGAGAGTGGCCCCCTCTGACCGTGGGCTTTGTCTTGTCCCCTATCAGTAGAAGGATCTGGGATTTTGAATACTGAGACTCCCCAGTGTTTGAAAGGTGACAGGTCCACAAATGATGGGACTGGGCCCGTCTGGGTGTGCCTTGCTTGTTATAATCCATGGGCCATCCTCACCAGCATGGCTGCCACAGGCCTTGGCCGGGTTTTCCCTGAATCGTCCTCAGAAGGTCTCCCCAAGGGGCAAGTGGCACAGCCCGAGCAGCCCCATTGACCTATGAAGATCGGGGGCTCGCCTAAAAAGGTCATAAAAGCCGAGATCTGCAAGGCAGGGCACCCAAAGCCCCCACCCACATTATGGTCTGACTGAGCTCCAGCTGCACGCTCCCCAGGTCCCCACCTCCTGGTGCCCTGGGACACGGACAGAGGGACAGCCAGGTCCATCATAGACTGACCAGAGGCTCATGGGTGCCTCACAGTCCCCAGGGGGCTCCCTGGGGGCCCACTCCTCTCCCACCAAGCCTAAGCCTGGATCCAGCCAGAGTTGCAGAGGGAGAGAAGGGGCAGGGCTGTGAGCCTGGGGGCTCTGGGTGCTGGGGGGCAAGGGGAGCAGGTGGGAGGGGACATGGGCCAGGTCAGCGGGGCCTTGTCCTGTTGAAGGTGGGGCCCAAGGAGATTTCTGAGCAGATGGGGTGGTGTGACCTGATCAGAGGTTCCAGGGAAGGGGTCTGGGGGAAGGGCTGGGAGACAGGGAGGCAGGTGCTGTGAGCGCAGGAGAGGGGGAGAGGAGATGGTGGCCTCAGGAGGGCAGGGCTGGGGAATGGAGAGGAGGGGTGGATACCAGAGATTTTTAAATTTTTAAACTTGTTTACTGATATATGAATATGTGAGGAAGAGAATGTAAGTGCACAGCTCAATGGACACAGATTTTAGAAGGATGCCCCTCTGTGTACGATGGAGGAGTAAATGGAGTGAAGTCTGTGTGTCTGGGGCCCAGGCCCGTGCTAAGGCTTGGGGATGTGGTGTTCAGGAGGGGCTGGGAAGGGCCTCATGCAGCCCAGGAGAGGGGAAGGAACACTCAGAATCCGGAATGGCAGAGGATCCGCAGAGAGACAGGGAGGCTGGGAAGTGAAAAGAATAGGGGCCAGACCTGGCCTGGGGTGGGGTGGGGTGGGGGTTCCGGAAAGTGGCCTTTGAGCTGCAATCTAGGGGATGGCAGAGGGCGGCCCAGGCAGAAGGCAGAGCGGGTGCACAGGCCCCACATAGGGGGGCGCCAGGGGAGAGGGGGCAGGCAGGAGCACCCTAAGCCCAAGAGGGGGCCACCGAGGGTAAGCGAGAGGCTGGCAGGGTCGGCTCTGACCGCTGGCCAGGGGGTGGCAGGTGAGGAAGGGACAGGCTGCCTTGGAGGGGGGCGGGAGGCAGACAGAACGGCGAGGAGGTTAGGGGCCCGAGGGACAGGCCCGGCCCTGGCGGCTGCTCCCCAAGCGGACTTCAGGACACAGGCCAGTCTCTGGCCGGGCGAGCTGGGAGGAGCTTGGGAGACCGCCAGGGGGGAGGCCGGAGGCAGAGACCGGGTGTCGTCTGGGGATCCAGGGTGGGAGAACCTGAAGGTTCTGGCAACAGGCGAGACCCCCTGGGGTGCAGAGAGTGAGCCGGGAAGGGGGCGCGGGCTGAGCCGAGGGGCCCCGGGGAACCCCGTGTGGAGCAGACTGCGTGGGGGGAGGGTGAGGAGCGCCAGGAGGAGGGGGCACCAACCCAAGTGACCTGGGGTGCCCACCCCTGGCGTGGAGGGCTGGGCCGGTGAAGGGCAGCCGTGGGCTCCTCTCCCCTGGGGCCCCCGGGACGTCCGCCCACCTGTGCCCCTGATTTCCCTGCTCCCACTTGGACTGGCGCCTTAGGGGCGGGGCCTCCCTCCCGTGCGCCCCGGGCCTCGCCCGCCAGCCCCGCCCACCCGCGACGCCCCGCCCGCAGAAGGAGCAGGCGGAGGCGCGGCACCAGTACGCCATCGACGAGCTGCGGCACCGCGAGAACCTGGCGCAGGCGCAGCAGGAGGACGAGCTCGCGCGGCGGGAGGAGCTGGAGGAGCACAAGGTGCCGCCGGCGCGTCGGCGGGACCCCCGGGGCCCCGGGAACTCGTCCTCTGGTGGGAAACAGAAGCCGCCCAGCAGGGCCCGGGGCTGACGGAGCTCGGCCGTCTGGCTCCGTCCCCGCCTCCAGCGCCTGGTCGTGCTCCGAGCACTCTGTGGGCACAGCCCCCTAAAGCCCTCCGTTCGCGCCCCGTGACGGCGCCCCTCCCCCCATCCCCGCCCCGCTCTCCAGCCACACCCAGCTGCGTATTCGCTTCTGAAAGCAGCCAGTAGCTTAGTGCCCCTGGGACCTGGAGTTTCCCCCACGGGCTGCCTCAGTGCAGCGTCACCTCCTCCAGGAAACCCTCGCTGTGCCTGGCCCGCTGCGCCAACCCCCACCCCCCGCCGTGTGTCCTCGCACACTGCAGCCAGCTCCGGTCACCTATGGTCCGCTGTGGTTCTGACTGCAGGCCGCCTTCATCGAGAACATGAACGGCTCCTTCCTGTTTGACAGCATGTACGCCGAGGACGTGGAGGGCAACAAGCTGTCCCATCTGCCGGGCATCAGCGAGCTGCTGGAGGCATATCTTGCCCGGGAGGTCACTGCCGCCACCGGCAGAGCCCAGGGGTGGAGAGCCAAGCCAAGCCCCTTTCCTCTCTGGGCCTCAGTTTCCCCATCTCTCACGTGGGAACCTGGAAGGCAAAGTCCCCACTTCCAGGGATTGTACATAAGCAGCTCATCAGAGCCAGGTCAGCCGGGCTTCAGCCTGAGGATGCCGTCTGCTTCCCGGGGACCCCTGGAATCTGTACATCGTGGCCCAGCTCCTCCATGCTTGGCAGGCCAGGTGTCAAAGGTGGAGGAATTGATTGAAAATGTGCATTCATGGTAACCACCACCCCAGGAGATGGGTGCATAATGCATCCCATCTTATAGCTGGGGAAGCTGGAGATGTGAAATGACTTGTCCGAAGCCATGTGCGTAGAAGCTGAGATTTGAACCCTAGTCAGGGGTTCCCAGAAGCCTGCCTTCATTCCCCAAACCTACCTGACATCCCCAGATGGCAGTGAGGACAAGTTGGTTGGCTCACGTTGCAAGTTGATGCCTCAGGTTAGACTCTTGGAGCAATAGAAGCTGAGAGTGCTGAGGGGAGGAGTGAGTCACAGAACCCCCATTGCTGCCCAGAGAGAAATTCACTCTTAAAGCCCCGGTATTCTGAACATAACGGTGGGGAGGGGACGGGGGTGTTGAGTACGTCCAGGACTGAGCAGATGATGAAGAGCCCAGCTCTGGGCCAGACAACGGGGCTCCCGGCCTGTCTGCCTGTCGCCAGCTGGGTTTGCATTTTGGCAGAGCACCCTGTGGCCGGGTGACCTTGGACAGGTACTTTCGTCCACCCCCACTGCACCCCTGGAGGCCCTGCATGCAGCAGGAGGGGCTGTGCACCTCACGCTCCAGGTGAGGAAACAGGCCCAGGGAGGGAGGCAACTTGCCAGGCCAGGGTCCCAGAAGCAGTGGTGGAGCCAGGACTCAGACGTGGTCTGTGCATCCAAGCCCACGTGTGGCTGCCCACCGCCACGGCCCCTCGGGCGCCTCAGCACCGAGAATGCAGGCGGGCCCTGGGCGACAACACACCAGAAACAAGCTCACAGGCCTGCTTTCCCTGGCTGTCCCTCTCCATCAGGCTCCCAGCCCCCCCCCCCCGTGACTCCAAGTCTCCCCTCTGCTCTGTGGACCCCTCCCACCTCACTAACCGCTCCCAGCCCCCACAGTCCCCATTCATTTGCCCCCGGGCCAAGGACAGAGCTGCCCCCCACCACTTCGTGCTCCCCAGCCCATCTCCACTGTGGAGCTCTCTGGGGCTCAGTCTCTCCATCTGGCAAACGGGCTGCATGAGATCATGGGTTTCAAATACCAGCCATTGCCGCAGTTTGCTACTCATGACTGACTGGCACAGACGTGTGCTTCCTTAACGGTCACTCACCTACAAGGACAAATTTGTCATCATCTGCCTGAACATTTTCGAGTACGGCCTGAGACAGCAGGAGAAGCGGAAGGTGGAGCTTGACATCTTCTATGAGTGCATCCAAGAGGCCATCCTGGAGAACCAGGAGCAGGGCAAGCAGAAGATCGCCAAGTTCGAGGAGAAGCACTTCCAGGTAGGGCCCCCCCCTCCCTCCCTCCCCGACCCCCCCCCGTGGGCCTGGCCCCCATGGGGGGCAGCTCCTGTGCCTCTGACAGCCCCGCCTGTCGCTTGTTGGAGGTGACCAAGCTCAGAGCTCTTCACTAGTGACCACAGCCAGCGCCTCCCTGTGCCCGACTGAGCTGGGTGGGGGCCCTGGCAGGTCTCCTCCACTGAAACATCCCCAGGGTTCAAGGCCGCCCCTCGAGCCCCCGATCATCATCACACCCCCACGACTACTCGTGCGACGACGACAGTGACAGTGACCACTTTTCTTATGTTTGTTCCTTTATTTAACAGACATTTTGGAGTGGCCAGTGCTGGAGGGTGTGAGGGTGCTCACGAGGCTGTGGGGTCAGGAAAGCCATGCTAGTGAGCATGGCTGCTGGGGGCACCGCCACAAGGCCAGGAAGGAGAGGGCCCCTGGGACCAGCCCCCGGCCCAGCCCGAGCAGCCACCGTTCCAGAGGCCCCAGTCTCCATCCCTGATGGAAGTCTTTATCAGTCAGCCTCGCTTTCAAAGATGGGGCTCTTTTTTTAAACTGTGGTAACATATATACAACATAACATTTCCCATTATAACCACTTTTAAGTATATAATTTAGTGGTGCTAATTAATTCACAACGTTGTGCCACCATCACCGCCATCCATCACCAAACTTCCCCCAACCCACCCCCCAGGGACCCTGCACCCATTTCCCTTCGCCCTGGCTGTGGTAACCTGGACTCTCCTTTCTGTCTCCATGAATTTGGCTATTCTAGTAATTTCATAGACGCGAGACCATGACAGCTATCCTTTTGTGCCCGACTTACTTCATCAGCCATGTTGTGGCGTATAGAGGCACATGGCTCCCTTTACAGCCGAGCACTTTCCCACTGTGTTTAGACCATGTTTGGCTTCTCCAGTCACCTGCTGCTGGGCACTGGGGTTGCTTCCATCTTTGGGCAACTGTGAGTGATGCCATTGTGAGCATCGGTGTGCAAATAGGGGTGACAGAGTCTCTGCCTTTGGTTCTTTGGGGAGTACACCCAGAAGTGGAACTGCTGGATCACACAGCAATTCTGTGTTCAACTTCATGAGGAATCGCCAAAGCGTCCCACAGCTACTGTGCCATTGTACATCCCCACCAGCAGTGGCGAAGGATTCCTGTTGCTCCACATCCTGGCCAGCACCTGCTAGTTTCTGTTTGTGTGTTTTTCTAATGATAGCCATCGTATTGAGGTTTTGATTCCCTGGTGGCTAATGATGTTGAGCCCCTTTTCATGTGCTTATTGGCCATCTGTATATCTTCTTTTGAGAAATGTCTATTCAAGTCCTTTGTCCATTTTTTAACTGGGTTGTTTGTCTTTTTGTTGTTTCATGCAGGAGTTCTTTATATATTCTGGATAATAAGCCCTTATCAAATACATGGTTTCCAAGTACTTTCTTCGATTTTGTAAGTTATCTTTCACTTTCTTATTAATGATCTTTGATTCATAAAAGTTTTTTCATTTTGATGAGGTCTCATTTTTTTCTTTTGTTGCTTGTGCTTTTAGTATAAAGTCTAAGAATCCATTGCCCAGTATGAGGTCCTAAAGATATTTCCCTATGTTTTCTTCTAAGTGTTTTATAATTTTAACTCTTATAATTAGGTCATTGATCCATTTTGAGTTAATTTTTGTATATGGTGTGAAGTAGGGGTCCACTTTCATTCATTTGCATGTGGATACCCAGTTTTCCCAGCACCATTTGAAGAGACTATTCTGTCCCCATTGAGTAGACTTGGCATCCTTGTCAAAAATCAATTTTCCATAGATGTGAGGGTTTACTTCTGCCTTCAGTTGCATCCCATTGGTCTATGCCTCTGTGTTGGAGTCAGTAGCATGCTGTACTGATTACTGTAGCTTTGCAATAAGTTTTGAAATTGTGCAGTGTCAGTCCTCCAGCTTTGTTCTTTTTCAAGATGGTTTTGGCTATTTAGGGCTCTTTAGCCTTCCATGTGAATTTGTTAATTGGCTTCTCCATATCTGCAGAGAAGGATGTTGGAATTTCAATTGGGATGAGGCTGCAGCTCACTTTGGGTAGTATTGACAAGTTAACGACATGGAGACTCCAGTCCATGAACACGGGGTGTCTTTCCATTTATTTAGTTCTCCTTTATTTTCTAGCAGCGATGTTTTGTAGTTTTCCAGGTACAAGAAAGGCGGGATTCTTAACCTGTTCTAAACTACAGATCTTTTTGAGACTGTAAGGAAAACTATAGACCTTCTTTCTCTCCCAAAAATACTCCCCCACACTGAGTTTGCCGACAGCATCAGGGTCTCCCAGGTTCCCGTAGCACATTCCTGGCTGGGGACTTGTCAGCATGGAGGGGAGCAACACCCCGATAAAGCAAGTGCATACCTAACAGAGTGGTGATGGCTCCCAGCCGCTTCCCAGCCCTCCCTTCTGCCCCAGCCCCACTCCTTTTGTCGGCCTCACTGAGGAGCCCACCCAAGTTCTGTGAGTTGGTTCCTGAGACCCTCCATATGGTGTTACCAGGTGATGTTGTGCACTAAACCAGAAGTGCAAAATTGCCAGCAGGGAACACACTCAGCTCACTCCGTGTTTGGTTTGGCTGCAGAGGGTTTAAAAATGCTCGACTGTCCTGCTGACGTTAAAACTGGATGATTTCACATGAAAGCCGTGATTGCCGGTGCTCCTGAGGTAAACCGGCCCCCGGCCCTGTCTGGCCGCTTCCCCACTGACATTTCCCATGCAGTCCCTGGGCCTGGATGTCAGCCGGAGGTTCCGGAATCCCAGGCCCAGGCCTGCGAGCGGGCCACCGAAGGCCCCAGCCAGCGCCACCCTCCCTGCCGCCAAGTGCGATCCAGTGGTGCGCTGCTCCTCGGGTTTGGGGTGCATGCCTTCAGAGCAGGCTGGTCCCCCACTTCCGTTCCCCCAGCACTGCCTGCAGCTGCCCCTCTCCTCAGGGCAGGGTTCTCACCCACAGCGGGATCAGCCAGGGACTGAGAACGTGCCGATGCCCTGGTCCCACCCGGGAACACTGACTTAGTTGGTTTGCGTGGGGGGCCTGGGTGCTGGGGTTTGCAGAGCTCCCTAGGGGAGTCAGACTTGAAACCCCACTGTTTAGGAAGCTCAAAAGACCCCAGGGCCCTGGAGGAGCCCCACTTCCTTTGCCCCCCGGGTTCTCTTCCCTAAACCATGCTGCACCCTGCTTTGACACACTTCCCCCACCCCACACGGCCAGACTGGGCTCCTGGGGGGCAGGGCCCACCCCCCCGGGTCCCACCAGATGCCTTCCTTGGCTCTTTGTCACAGTGCCCCATATGAGGCTCGGGGGCTGACATGGACCCTACAGGTGGCCTAGGGGCCTCTTGGCCATCCGTGAACCCTCCAAGCCAGAGTGGGGGTGCAGGGAGATCAGGCAGAAATCCCCTAGCACCGGGCCCTGTGCTTTGTTGGCACTAAAGAAGCGACGGCCAGCTTTATGTTTGGTCAAGTTTGTTTTGGAGTCAGTGAGAGCTGCACACAACAGAGAATTGAAACCGCACAGGAGGGAAGGCAGCCAGTCCCTCTCCAGCCCAGTACCAGCACCTGCTTCCCCCAGAGGCACCTCCCAGGGAGTGAAAGGGTAGCAGCTCCCCACCCCTCGCACCCCCGTCTGCAATTTATTGTGCTGTCTTATCCACGTGTCTCGGCTCCCCTTCTAGAACTAAAGGGCAGCTTCATTTTTTCATAATTTTTATTTTTCAAAATACCCCATTGCACCGATGGTTCATTACCTCCTCAGCCAGTCCCCTGCCGATGGAAAGTTAGGTTTTCCCAACCTTACACGCTTGCAGACAGTGTTGCAGCAAATTACATGGTGCAAGCTGGGTCCCCAGGCCGGAGTCCGGGAGGTGGAACTGCACGTGTGCTTTGCGGAGCCCGTCCTCTGCAGCGCCCACCCCACACCCATCACCCCAGGGCATTATCGAGGGTTTTCATCTTTGCCAACCTGGTGCGCCCTGGGTATTTTAGGAAAGTTCTAATTTGTGTTTATTTTTGCTGAAATCAGGGTGAACATCACATTTTTTACAGCCATTTGTATTTCTTACTCTGCAAACTATTTGTTCTCTTTTGGCCTTGCCCATTTTTTCTATCTGGTTTTTTATTTCACTCTTTATTTTTTATTACTGCTTTGTAGGAGCTCTTTATAGATTAAGAAATTAGCTCTGCGTCTGTGAAATGTGTTGCAAATATTTTTCCCAGTTTGCATTTATCTTGTCACTTTGTGCCGCTTTTGCCATGCAGAATTTAAAAAGAATTATATGTGGTATAATTTATCAATTATTGTCTTCTGGTTATACCTAGAAAGGACTTCTCCACTTTGAGATTATTAAAACACACACATGCACACACATGCACTCATTTTCTTCTAGTGCTTTTATGGTTTTATTTTTTTTACATTATGTCTCTGCTCCATCAGGAATTTGCTCTCATGTAAGGCCCGAGGTAGGGCTCGTGCTTGGCTTTTCTGCAGATGGGGCGGCGATATCGTCAGCATCATCGGCCGCTGAACTCATGCCCACTTCCTCAGTCCTCATGGTTCACACCAGGTATAGGCACTCACCAGCTGACACCTTATCCAGTGGCGGCCGCATCCCAGGGCCTTTGTGGGTACACGAAGTGTGTGGGGTGGTGTTTGGAGCCCCCATGCCCCCGGCTTCCTCACCAGCCGTGGGCACCCCTCATTCCATGTCATCCAGCACGTGCTGGCCACCAGCTTCTGCTCACCCACCAGGTTCTGTGGGTTCTGTTTGTTTTCTCTGCCGCATGAGCCCATTGGAGGCATCTCACAGGAGCTCCCCGTTGGTGGACCCTCCGCCATGTGCGGGTGCTAATCTCAGGCCTCCGGGGGCACACAGTCGTGCCCCCTCTACAAATGAGAAAATGGAAGCTTGTTAGGTGCAGGTGGCTCGCTGAAGGTCACATGGCCAGTCGGCCACTAGGAGGTCTGCCTTCTCGGCCGTCTGACTCACTCTCCCTACGCTGCTGAGGGAACCCTGGAGCCTGCCTGTGCCGGTTTGAATGTATTATGTCCCCCAGAAAAAGCCATATTCTTTGATGCAGTCTTTTGGGGCAGACGTTTTGGTGCTGATTAGATTTGCATGGAAATGCACCCCACCCAACTGTAGGTGATAACTCTGATTAGATATTTCCATGGAGGTGTTGCTCTGCCCATTCAGGGTGGGCCTTGATCACTGGAGCCATATCAGTGAGCTGACAGGCAGAAGGAACTCAATGCAGCTGTGAGTGACATTTTGAAGAGGAGCCACAGCCAGGAGGGACACTCTGAAGAAAGCACAGGAGCTGCAGATGAGAGACAGTTTGAAGACGGCCATTGGAAGCAGACTCTCGCTCCAGAGAAGCTGAGAGAGGACAAATACCCCAAGTGCAACTGAGAGTGACATTTTTGAGGAACTGCAGCCTAGAGAGGAACGTCCTGCGAGAAAGCCCTTTTGAAACCAGAACTTTGGAGCAGACGCCAGCCACGTGCCTTCCCAGCTAACAGAGGCTTTCCGGACACCATTGGCCATCCTCCAGTGAAGGTACCCGATTACTGATGTGTTACCTTGGACACTTTATGGCCTTAAAGCTGTAACTGTGTAACCAAATAAACCCCCTTTTATAAAAGCCAATCTATTTCTGGTGTTTTGCATTCCAGCAGCATTAGCAAACCAGAACAGTGCCCCAATGGCCTCATGTGTTCCCTCACGTCCTCCCAGCCACGCACAGGACAGGGGCTCTACACACCCACTCTACAGATGAGGAAACTGAGGCATGGACAAGGCCACCTGACCTCATGCACATTTCACCCCGTTTACACAAAGCAGCCACCAAACGAAACGGCCACCTGCCTTCAGCTGATAGCAGTTAGAGGTGGGTTCCTAAAGCATGGGTTTCCCTTTCCAGATTTTAAGCTCTATTCGAGATGAGTCTGAACTCCCTGCCATCGAGATGAAGATCGTGGAGTGTGGCGAGGACATCACTGAGCTGTTCAACACACTCATGACCCTGGAGATGCAGCTGGTGGAGCAGCTGGAGGTGAGGGGGTGGCAGGTGGGGGGCCCTGGGTGAGGGTCCCTGGGCCCAGGCCTGATGCGTCTGCAGAGGGGGTCCCCCGGGCCCAGGCTGGCTCCTTGGCGAGAGCCCTAGATGTGAGATGGCGAAACCTGTGTTGAGTCGGAGGCCTGACTGTCTCCATTGGAAGTCTTCTGGAAGCTTCCAGCACAGTGCAGCGGGTGGGATTAAAGGCTTCTTGCTCATCAGCCCTTCTGATAACTTTGGTTTGGAGCAATTCTTGGGGACAGTGAAAGGGGGCTCCTTCCTCCGGAAGCTCCCCGCTCAGTAAGGGGGAGATTTCCTCCCAGACTCGGGGGCTATTAGGGACAAGTGGGCATCCAAAGGGGACAAGCCTGAGGCCCCTCTGTGGGGTGGCCTCCACTTGGGGCGTCATGGGGCTGGCACTGTGCAGAGCCACTCACCCAGCACTAAGAAATGAAAAGGAAATGCACAGTCATGGAAAATTCTAGAGCAGCTCAGATGTGTCGAACCCACTCAGCCGAACCCACAGAGAGCACCGGATCACCCTCCCGTGGCTGATGCTCACCCCATGGGAGCTCCAGGCTCTCCAGCAAGCAGCAGCCCGGGCCCTGAGAGGGCAAGGCAGTGGCACCCCAAGCTGTCCAAGCCTGAGCCCCCTTTGTAACCCCCAGTTCCCCAGAGCCTCACAGTCGCCCTGTGGGTGCAGCCAGGCTTTGCCGGGACGCTCCTTTCACCTCTTACAACCTCTTACAACAGCGTGTCCACTGGGAAAGTGTAGGCCCTACTCGGCCGCAGACCGTTCTCAGGCTCCCCCAGGCCCTGTGCCCTCGGCCTGTTGGGCAGCCCCGGGTTGGGGCAGCTGGGACTGTGACCGCTGCCCACCCTTGGGGGCCTCCCAGGGCAGCAGACCCTAGAATCGCATCCTCCACTGGATGCACAGTCCACACCAAGGCCCACGTAGGCACCCTGCTGGGCCTGGGACAGAGCGAGTGCGGCCTGAGGTGACGGTGGGCATTGCCTGCCAGTTCCTCTGTGCTGGGGACCCCATATGAAGGGGCGCATTCAAGCCACCCAGCAATGCAGTGACACAGAGGAGGGGTGGGGAGCTGGGCCACTGGCCCCCTCAGTATTTGGAGGAGCCCGAGGAAGGTGGGGGAGGGGGGCAGGAGCTCCAGGCAGAGGCTGGGAGCAAGCGCGGGAGCCAGCGGCGCGCTGGGCGTCAGGCTGGAGAGTGGCCAGCGGAGCCCCGAGGCGTCCTGGTTAGTGTCCCACACGCTTGCAGCGGTGCCTTCCCCGTTTCCAGGAGACCATAAATGTCTTTGAAAGGAACATCACTGACTTGGTGGGGCTCTTCGTTGAAAACGTCCAAAGCCTATATCCTTCCTGGGGTAACCTGCATGGGGGGACTTTGCTCAGCTGGGCCGGCACCCCCGCCTCTGGGGTGATGTGTGGGGGTGCGTCTGCACTTTCCAGAAAAGGTAGGGGAGGTAAAGCTGCTTAGTGGACTCAGCAGGGTGCCCACCCCGAGCCCAGGAGGCTGCTGCGTGTCTCACAGGGAGGTGCAGCCCAGCTCCCCCAGCTCTGAAGCTCGCCCTGGCTGCTGGGGCAGGGCAAAGACCCTGCAGAGGCTCAGGGTAGGGAGCAGGTGGTCTGGTCCCCGAGGCCAGTGGGGATGGAGAGCCATGGATCACGGAGAGTGACCGACATGTGCAAGGAACAAGGGGCAGGGTGGGGAGAGGTGGGATTTGGCCGCAGCGCCCCCCACCCTCAAGAAGTTGCGCTTGGGCCGCCGCCCCTGAAGCCCACTCTCCCCCCTGCTGAGGTGCCTGGGGCCCTCCCAGGCTGGACCCAGCACCAGCACAGGGCTGTGCCTGCCTGCTTGTCCCGGCCTTTGCTTAACCCGCTGGGGCACGATGGTGCAGTGCCGCGACCTGGAGAACCACCACCACGAGAAGCTCCTGGAGGTCTCCATCAGCACCCTTGAGAGGATCCTCAAGGGCGAGTTTGACGAGGACCTGCCGGACCACGTGCGTGCGGTGAGCTCCTGGAGGGGCCTGACCGGAAGGGGTGGGGCGGGGTCTGGGCTTGTTCTGCTGATTTCCGGGGCAGGTGTTCTGGGGCCTCATCTATGTGGGTCTTGACTATGGCCCATGGCTGACAGATGAAGCAGGTGGGCAAACAAAACACCTGGGGCCCCCAGAGAAGCAGTGTGACAAAGGAACTCATGTCCCTAGTTGGTTTCAACTGGCCAAAAGGTCAGTCTCCAAAAACCACTTCTGAGGGGGCTTCTGACCCTTTTTAGAGTGCAGGGTCTGAGGGTTCCCCAGAGGCCTTCTGGACCCCGAGTATCCATGTTGGGAAGCACTCTGGGCAGGGCACAGTGCAGCCCCAGATCCATGGCCACACGGGGTGACTGGTTCTGGGGTGGGGCGGGAAGGGGGTGCTGGGCTGCCCACCCCTCCCGGGGGTCTGCAGGCTAAGGGAGGCCCTTGGGGTCTTCTGCACGGGGCCCACCCACAGCAGTGCATGTCTCTGGGGAGCGGATACAGGCCGTGAGGGAAGGACCCCAGGCCCACATCCTTTCTTGGCACTCCCCATTCACTCGACTACCAAACTCCTCACCTCCCATCTCCAGTTTCCTGCCTGCCAGAGGGATCCTTTTAAAACCCCAAACCAGATAGTTTTGTGCTTCTGCACAAAACCCATGATGGCTTCGAGTTAGCCATGACTTAGTGTAAGCTCTTCGCCGGAGTCTCTCAGACCCTGGAATTGGGCACTGCCGACCTGGACCCTTCTCCTCAGACACTCTTGGCCCGGGCGATGCCCCAGACACGCCCACCTGCTCCTCTCCAGCTGCTGTTCCATCCAGCAGACACCGTGCTCTTCCCCCAGGCCTGTGGGCCTGGCTCAGCTGGTCATTCCCATATCAGCCAGGTGTCAGTACCCAGGAGAGGCTTCCCATCAACTGGCTGCAGAACCACCGTCTCCATCACATGCCCACTGATTGTCCTCACAGCCCTGACCAGGATTTCAACCCACCTGCTTGTGCTGATTTGCTTACCTGGCTATTTACAGTTACCACAAGCTCATGAGAGAGGCAGAAACGGCCTTTTCCACCACCACCCAGGCCCCAGTGCTGGTAGCAGTGGGCTAGCAGTAGCCAGCGTGGTGATCAGATGCCCACAGTGGCTGAGCAAGCAGTATCCCTTCTCTGTGCCTCTGCTCTGCCCAGGCCGGCCCAGTCCAGCCAACATGGAGCCCTGGGCACCCCTGGCCAGGGCCAAGACAAAGGCCCAGCACAGCAGCAAGCACGGCAGTGGGACCCACACCGAGAAGACTCAGCACCCAGCACCCTAAATGCTGCTCTGCTTGGCTGGATGTGGGGGAGCCATCTCCCCAGAATCTGCAAGTGCAGCTGCCCCAAGAGCCAACCCTGGAACTGCCGAGCAGGAGCAGCACAGGCTGAGCTGCCTCTGGACGGCTCCAGGTCTGCAGCCCCAGCAGGCCCACTCTTGAGCACCCCACTCCCCAGGGACGGGCTTACGGAAGGCAGGCGGGGCCAAGGGTCAGCTCCTGGGGCCAGCCCGTCCCTCCCGCTGGACTGGTGCACTGGGTGGTCAGCAGAGCTTTGTCACTGCTCACCACAGCCTGGTGGCCACACAGGATCTCACTAATGCTCCAAAGGACCCCAACTATCATCCCCATTAGATGAGAAGACAGTGCTGAACCAAATCTCGGAGAAGTTGAGTGAACTGCCCAGGACACAGCTTGGGAGGCTGAGGCCTCGAGCCGGCGCCCCGGGTATGCCCGGGCCTCAGGTTGCTTGAGTCTCCTTATGTTTAAGCCACAAAGTGTGGCATCTCATTCTGGGGGGGGGGAGTGACCGTGCCCTGACTGACAACAGACATTTACGGAGAGCTGGCCCCTGGAAGCACTTCGTGTGTGTTTGCTCTTTCAGTTGCCAGTCAGCACAGTGCCAGAGGCACCACCATGGGGCCCTTTTACAGATGAGGAAACTGAGGCACAGCACAATAAAGGAACCTTCCTGAGGACACCCGTGCTCTGGGGTTGTGGTTTGAACCCATGCTGTTGACTCAAAGCCTTTCACAAAATGTTTCCTCAGTCTGTAACAAGACTAGGCACCTTCAGACACTGCAACGAGGCCTTGGGAGAGAAGGTTCTGGTTTCTGTCCCAAGTGTGAATGAGCACATCATGATCCAAAATCCAGCCTAATGAGGTAGCTCCCCTCTTTAAAGCGCCTCTCCTTCGACTGAGGGACTGCTGGCAGCTGATGCCACACCTGGGGTCAAATCTGTCCCGATCCTGGGACTCTGCGTCCACAGCTCTGGGAGGGGGCAGAACGCCCAGGCAGGGGACCCTCTGGCAAAGGGCCCAGCCACTGCCCCAGCCACAAGGGTCAGGTGAGGCAAGGCCCCGGGCACTCCGAGTGCTCCCACAGGGTGCCCAGCTGTGAGGGGAGGTCCGTGCTCAGTCCCCCAGCTCTGCTCCGTGATGGTGGGTGGGACCCAGGCCCGTGGGCCAGGGCCAGGGTGGCCGGGAGGAGGTTCGGCAGGGACTCGATGGCTTTCCCTCAGTGGAGGAGCCGGCAGCGCCCACCCCTGCCCTGGCAGGCTGGGACCACGAGGGAGGTGTGGCGGGATAGTGTGACCCACGTGATGGAGCAGCAGATCACAGGCCCCCCGCATCACCGTGGTCCTCTCGAGCTCCCCCCAGGAAGTGGCTTACAAAGAAATCTGCCCTTTGGAGTTGCAGGGGCCACTGTTCTGGAAGGTCAGCGGGTCCCACAGAAGGGAGCTGCCCTTCCCCATGCCTCAGTACGTCCCCTGCCTCCCATGTCAGTGTTTCCAACTTGCAGAAACAGGAAGGGAATCCGGAATATTCTCCCACAAGTATTCCACGGGGAAAAATGGAAGTGGCCACCCCTCAAGGCCAGCCGAAGTCCAGAAACAGCTTGCAACGGCATTCTATAGCATTTCCTTAATTCCCTTAATTTGCATTTTACAAATGTCATACCAGTTCTCACAGCCGATTTTAACCTCTTACATTTCTAAGCAGACTTAAATTTCTGCTGCTTCCCACAGCTGCAAAACTTAGGAGTGGATTTCTCTGTGGGCCTTAGGGTATCAGCTCCAGTCCCCTTTTAAAAACGAAGAGTGCGGATCTTCTCTTGATGGGTTGAGGCTGTGGTTGTGGCGTTTCTGAAATACAGCCGCGACGTATCCAGGGACAACCGTGCCTGTGTGCACTTCTGAGGCTCTCAGGAAGGCTGGTGTCTCTGGGCCCCAGAGCCTGGCCTGGGATCTTCCACACACCAAGAAGACCTTAACGACTTCTTGTCGCTTCTCTCCTGCAACGGTGCCAGTCGATTCCCCAGACACTCCACTCCCACCCCCGCTAACCTGACTATTCTCACACGGAATTCAGTGGAAACCCAGCATCCCACAGGACGTTAACAGGAATTACTCTGAAAAGGCGTCTGAGGCCAGATAAGCTGGAAAACCGACAAAGTTGAAAAGGTTCCTGTTCTGCAGCACCTTCTGGAGTTGTCACATGCTCTTGAGGCTTCTGGAGGGGAGAGCATGTCTGTGGGTGGCCTATGGCTGCTGTAATGATTGACCACAAACCTGGTGGCTTGAACAACAGACATTTCTTTGCTCACAGTCCTGGAGGCTGGAGATCTTCCTCAGGGTGTTGGAGGGGCCGTGCTCCCTCCGGAAGCTTCCGGGGAGAGTCCATTCCTGGCCTCTGCCAGCTTCTGGTGGCTCGTGGGTGCGTCGCTGCTCTCCGCCTGGCCTTCTCCTCTGTGCACGTGTCTGTGTCAAAACCCCCTCTGCTTCTCTTACAAGGACAGGTGATTGCATTTTGGGGCCACCCCGACAGTCCAAGGTAATCTCCCGCCTCAGGCTCCTTAACTTAATCACATCTTTTGCCACATAAGGTAATACCACAAATTCCAGAGATTAGGAAACGAATGTATCTTTAGGGGGCAGTTTCTCAGCCCACTCACGCATGCAGGCTTTCCCCACACACCCATGACCAAAGAATACTCTTTTTGCAGAAAAATGAACATCTTAAGATTTCACAGAACATATTTTGGAGACTAAGTTAATTGCTACTATCTGAAAAAGCAATGAAACAAAGTAGCCCCGCAGTCCTCGCTGTGATGTAAGAGCAGTGCAGGCCCTTCGCCGCCCCTGGCATTGTAAAGTACCTGCCTTCAGAGCCAACGCGTCCACTTGCTAAACGCTTAAGCCCCTTTCACCAGCTCCACGATTCCATTCAATTTCCACCTTCCCTCACGCACGGCAGCCACGGAGCAAACACCTAGAACCAGCCAGGCCTGTTCAAGGGGGTCGTTTTAACAACTCCTTACAAGGCAGAAGAGGGAGCAACAGGAGGAGAAGGGAGCCCCAGGGGGAGTCAAAGACACTCTCATTAGCATTGAGGGGCAGTGGGGAGACTTCTGGGCTGAGTGCCCAGTGGTCAGTGGGGCCCTCTGTCCTTGGGGAGGAGCCCTGAGAACCCCACACCAGCCTCACGGCTCCCACTGCCTAGCAGAGGTTTAGGGCAGGTCAGACTAGAGAGCAGTCAGTGTTCCCGCAGCCAGGGGATGGCAGGTGGCCGAGCAGGGGTCACCGCAGGGGTGGCCATCTGCCTTCTCCCTGGAGAAAACACGATCACGGCCGGGCTTCCAGAGTCAACAGCCCCGGCCACCCCTTCCCTGTAACGCTGGGGCCTGGGCTGTGGCCTGAAGGTGGCAGAGGAGAAAAACTTACTGTACAAAGGCCAGGGACTCCCCGGGGTCCCCCTCTCCGCGGCTGCCTTGGTGCACAGGGCCTGACGACACCCCCGGCCTTGCCCGGCCCCTCTCTCGTGTCAGCTCTTCATCGACAAAGACACGATTGTCAATGCCGTCGGTGCCTCGCATGACATCCACCTCCTGAAGATTGACAACCGTGAGGACGAGCTGATGACCAGAGTCAACTCGTGGTGTGCGCACCTGGTGGACAAGGTGGGTACACGCCTCGGCCAGGGAGGAAGGGGGAACCGGCGAGCATGTGCGGCTGGCAGTGAGGGCAAAAGGGAGAGAAGGAACACAAGTAGGGATGCAGCTGTCCACGCTGAAGGCTTCATTCCACCCACAGGCTTCGTTTTTCTCCCACCTGATCCGCAGAACCTGGGGGGCCTGGGATGGGCAGGGCTGGGGTTGGGAGCAAACGAGGAAGGTGAACTAGTGGATTCTAAAGAGTCCCCTTCCCCTCCCTCTGACTGCGCTCGGGAAGAGACCGTCACACGTTGTCTGAAGTCGGAGTCCGGCGCTGGTTTCCCTCCCCAGATTCACAAGGATGAAATCCTGAGGAACCGCAGGCGGGTGAGGGAGATCAGCCA
>PVKY010002538.1:0-25133 GCA_004027775.1 Bradypus variegatus | reverse complement strand
GGTGCCATCCCTCCTTCCTCTGCTTGTGATGAGCCAGGGAAGGATCTTAAGAAGGTGCAAAATGAAGCTACAGAAAGAAGGCTGGTTCCCCCTTGAATTTTGCCCACGCCCCCCACTTCCCCCTGACCACCACCACCGAAGGCATGGGTCCTGGGAGAGAAGAAGGCTGGAAACTGTATCCAGGGTCCCTTGCCTCTCCCTGTCTATGGGCTGAGCGTTGCCCTTTTGCCCTCCCTTGTTCTCCTGCTCAGGACATTCTGCGATGATGGGAGTGATGTGGAGGCCATTGTCTTCCTTTGGGGAGCTCTGCCCCCAAATCCTCCAGACCTCCACATCTGGGCACATGGTGTCCTCTCCCTTCTCTGTATCCACCACTTCCATGACCCAGGAGTCTGGGCCCCCAGCTTCCTCTTTCCTCAAACTCAAGAGCCCAGGCCCCTAACTCCTTCCTTTCCAGGATCCCCAAAGTTCAAGCCTGCAGCCTTTCCCTCCTCAGCGGATCAAGAGTCCAGCACCTCTTCTCTTAGGAACTGTGGGGTTCAGGCCTGGGCTGCTTTGCCTTGCCCCTTTGATACTGTAGTTCTTAAGTTTCTGTCTTAGAAACTTGGACTCTTCACTTCCTCCAAACACAAACACTTCTCCATCTGGCCCTTCCCTCATTCCTATAATTAGGCCTCATTAAGCATGATGGTACCAGGTTAGGCTGAAGCCAATGTGCTGACCAGGGAGGGTGCTGGCTGCCAGGCCCAGGTGTCTGGAACTATAAATGCCCCTGCGATGTGCCTGGCTCTGGGCAGGTGAGACCCCAGCCTTGCCTTTTCCCAAGAGTTCTGAGGCCCAAGCCCTTCTCTGGGCTTCCTTTTGTGCCTCCTTCTGCTCCTGCAGCCAGATGGCTAGAAGGCAAACCGGCAGGAGGGGCTGCACTGACTGGCCCATCACCTTCCATCTCCTCCATAGCCGTAGCTGCCCTCAGGCCTGCCCTACTGTGCCTCGGTGCCCTGGGTTTCCTGTGGGGTGAGTGATCCACGGGCCACAGGAGGCTGATGTGCTGGTCTGAGTAACATGTCCAAGTAATTGCACTCTCTCTTCTTCCTGCCCCAGGGCCTTTGCACTGGCTGTTCCCATGATATCCTTATGACTCATTCCCTCACTCTCTTTGCTCAAATGTCGCCTTCTTACTGAGACCTACCTGACCACTCAATTTAAAAATTGTAACCCCCCACCCCTACCTCTCCTCGTCCCTTCCCTGCTTTTTTTTCCCCAGCTCACATCACTTTCTAATCTACTGTTCTAGTTTGCTAATGATGCCAGAATGCAAAACACCAGAGATGGATTGGCTTTTATAAAATGGGGTTTATTTGGTTACACAGTTACAGTCTTAAGGCCATAAAGTGTCCCAGGTGACACATCAGCAATCGGGTACCTTCACTGGAGGATGGTCAGCGGTGTCCGGAAAACCTCTGTTAGCTGGGAAGGCATGTGGCTGGTGTCCGCTTCAAAGTTCTGGTTTCAAAATGGTTTTCTCCCAGGAAGTTTCTCTCTAGGCTGCAGTTCCTCAAAAATGTCACTCTAAGTTGCACTTGGGATATCTGTCCTCTCTCAGCTTCTCCAGAGCACGAGTCTGCTTTCAACGGCTGTCTTCAAACTGTGTCTCATCTGCAGCTCCTGTGCTTTCTTCAAAGTGTCCCTCTTGGCTGTAGCGCCTCTTCAAAACATCACTCACAGCTGCACTGAGTTCCCTCTGCCCATCAGCTCATTTATATAGCTCCAGTGATCAAGGCCCACCCTAAATGGGTGGGGCCACGCCTCCATGGAAATATCCAATCAGAGTCATCACCCACAGCTGGGTGGGGCGCATCTCCAAAGAAACACTCAAAGAAATCTAATCAAAACTGATAATGTCTGCCCACACAAGATTGCATCAAAGGTAATGGCATTTGGGGGACACAATACATTCAAACTGGCACACATACTATGCTTACTTATTCTATCACCTCTTTGCTACACATGAGTCTCTTGAAGTTAATGATTGTTTTAAAATTTTAAGTAAGTTTAATTGCACAATTTTAAGTATCTAGCCTGATGATTTTTCACATATGTGTACATGCGTGTAACTACCTCTTAGATCCAGCTACATTTCCATCACCTCAGAATGTTCCATGAGGTCAGATTTTTAAAAACATGTTTTGTTCACTGCTGAATCACCAGCACCTATGACAGTCCCTAGCACTCAATAAATATTTGAGGAATGAATGAATGAATGAATGAATGATAATAACTACAATTTGTTAAATGTGCACCACATCCTATGCAGATGGGCTCAGAGAGGACATTTCAGCCCAAGGTCACACCTCTTTTACTTGATTATATGTGAACAATGTGTGGGTCGCTAAAATAAAGTTTAGCTAGTACTGAGGCTTAGCGCTGTACATTATCTCCTTTACCCTTCCACTAGCCCTTGAGGCAGATTCTCTAATAGTAATAATGTAATGATTCCTTTTTCCTGGGGAGAGAAGGAAAGGGGCTGGAGTTCAAGTCTCTTGCCGAGTTCATAGGTAGAAAGTGGCAGAGTCAGAATTTAAACCCAGTTCACTTGCTTCCAGAGCGCAACCTTTTAACCTCTTTTTTTCCTGCCCCATAAAGACTTATAAACAGTCTGGACTTTATGGGTTAAGTGGTAAGTGCTTTATATATAATGTATGTACATCATATAATGTATTCTTCACCGCCACCCTAGAGGCAGGTCTTTTTATTTTCCCCATTTTATGGAGGAGGCCGTTGAAGTTTGGAGGCATGAAATCAACCAATGCCACGCGCACTGTTCTACTTCTTCGAACCCAACAGTCGCTGGGGCTGCAGGGCCTGGCCCAGCTCTCTGCGCAGACGCAGTGCGACTGGGCGCTGGTCATGGTTCTGAACGCACCGTGCTCCGGGACTCGGGATGTTTTTTTCGTGATCCTGGGATTAGGACGCTCTCACGCAACCTCTTCCAGACCTAGAACCGCGGGAGACAGGGGTCTTGAGAAAAAAAGTGAGGGGATGCTCAGAGTTTCTTGCGAACAAAGATGCTGAGGTTTCTTACAAAGATGTGGACTTTAATCCATGCGTTCATAAGGGCTCAGAGCTGGACTCTGAAGCCAGGAGGCCTCGGTTCGAATCCTACCCTGCCACCTCCAAGCTGGGTGAGGCTGGGCAAGTCACTTTGCCTCTCTGACCCTCTATTTTCTCCGCTGTGCTGTGTAGATAATAACAACATCATAAGATTTGTGAGATTTTTTACAAATGAGTTAATAGAACAGTGCCTCACATGCAATAAATATTTGCTATTATTATTTTTCAACAATCTTTTTAGCATTTATCTCAGGGCTTTTCCTAGACATTAGTGTTTCAACAATGAATACCACAGACAAAATCTCTATCCTCAGGAGCTGATGCTGTAACACACATTCTAATCCATGCCAGAACTCTGTATTCCATAATTGATGGAAAATATGCAAAGCCTTATAGAACAAACTAGATTATTTCTTAAAAGTTCATTTTTTAGGTGACTAACTTCATGCACAAAAATACAGCCATGAACAAATAATGACTTTCCCTGAGAACTAGGGGGAAATAAATGTCCTCACTTCCCCTTACTGCATACATGCACATACACATACTACTCTTAAGGTTGTTTAAAGTGGTAAGCTTGAGCCCCTCACTGGCCAGAATCAATCCGCAAATGTGTTAGGACTTGTAGGAACAGATATTTTAAAACAATTGAATATGGCTGTCTTCAGATGAAGCCTGTGCTCTCCAGCTCACCACAGTCCTATGCTACATGCAGGCTGCAATGTCCATTTCACCTGCTAGCTTCTGAATGCCGAGGCTCCAATGCAAAAGACCCTGGAGGCATCACATGTGAAGGCAGGTCAGGAATGAAGCCAAATGCTAGGATCCTGTTTGTTGCATCTTCTCTTCATCTCATCTCCCAATAGTCTGATGAGGAGGAACTGAACCTTCTCATAGAATCCCCCCCCCAGATTCTTCCCTGTTGATGCTATTCCAATTCCCAGTATCCTGTAAGGTCTATGCATGCTGTGGACAGACCACACATCAACATGTGTAGCACAAGCACAAGTGTGTGCCCAGTTCCCAGACCATGTCTGATTCTAAGACCATGTCCAGCTCCAAGACCATTTATCTCTGAAGGATTCCAAAATAGTGTCCATCTCCAGCTCTAAGCCTATGGCAGTGGCTGAATTGGGATCCAAGAGTATAAATGCAGCTGATCCAGGACTTGCTGTGATCATGGCTGAACCTGAGCCTGAAACTGTGGCCATAACCGATCTGGGGTTTGCGCAAGTGGCTGTGAATGAACCTGTACCTGAGGCTATAAAAGAATCAGCTCCTGTAACCATGGCCATGGCTGAATCAGACCATGTACCCTGTACCTGTACCCTTGTCCAAGCCCATGGCTGAATCAGGTCCAAATTCAAGACAGTGTCTGGGTCTGGGTCTGAAACTGTCTCACTGGTCAAGCCAGGCCTCAAGGTGGTGGAAGTGGCTGAACCAAGTTCAAGGCTGTAGCTCTGGTGAAACCAGAACTTGAAACCGTGTCTAGGTCCAAAATGGTGTCTGTGGCCAAATCAGAGACAATGGCTGTCTCTAGCAAAGGGCTGGGAGCTATCAGAGGGGGTAGATGTTGGTCCTCTGGGCCATCATACATCTACACTTTTGGTGGCCACTTGTTCCCTGTGCCTGGGGGCTGCACTTACATGCTGAGCCATTGGCCCAAGCCTCACCCAGCAGCCTCCCTGCCTTCCAACTGAGGGTTGCTTTGCTCTGGAGAGAGGCAGCCCACACACTTTTTCACACTGTGCATCTTTGATGTCACTGTCACTGCCATCAACCACAAATTTGACTTTATCCAGGTAAAACTCACAATGTCTAGAACTCTGGGAAATCCCATCCTCTATGCTTCATTTTTGGAATCTCTAAAATGGGAGCCATTATGCAGGTCCATGAGCCCTTATTCAAAATACTTGGGGTCAGGTGCATTTCAAATTTTGGAAGGGTCATACCAGGCAAACACCACACAGTATATAACACTCTCAGCGGTGTTACATAATCGCAAACATTAATATCTCTGCTGTGAAATGCATGAATCGTCACACTAAGTAGAATCAATTAAGAGAAATTAAGACAATAAAGAAGCCACACATGAGTTGAGCTCAGGTTTTACTGCCAGCTGAGTTTTAGCATCAAACACACAAACATCTTTCAGTCTTCAGACCATTTTTGCCTTTGGGGATTGCAGATAAGGGATTGGGGGACTCTAGCAATTACCCCATCAGGTTCCTATATGATATGGATGAGTTAATATATGTAAATCACCTGGAACAGAGCCTGGCACATGGTAAACACTGTTTCAGATCCTTGGCTGCTAAAACAAATAGCGTACAACAGGAATTTTTTGGCTCACAGTTTCAAAACTTAGCCTCAAGGATAGGAAAAGTAAAGAAAAAACAACAACAAAAAAATGAAGTGACAGCAAGATGATGCTTTCTCCCCAAAGATTGTGACCTTCTGGGGCTGGCTGGAAACTTTTAGTGTTTCTTGGCTTTTCTATCCCATAGCAGTGCATAAGGTGGTGGCTTCTTCCTTTCCTGGGTTCTGTTGACTGGAACTCAGTGTCTAGCTGCTCCCTGTGGCTTCTTCTTCCATGTCCAATTTCCTTTGCTTATAAATACTTGAGCCATGTTGGATTGAGGCCCGCCCTCATTCCGTGTGGGCACACCTTAACTAAGAACATCTTCAAAGGTCCTATTTACAAATGGGTTCACACCAACAGGGCCAGGGATTGGGACCTGAAGCTGCATTTCATGGGGGGCATGATTCAATCCCCAATGTGAGTGTGATTGAGGAGTGTTTGCTCTATTTATTGTCCTCCAGTACTGGCATCTGGACTTCCAAGTCATCTGAGTTTTGACATATCCTAGCACCACTTGCAGACACTGGTATGTCCCAAATTTCTTCGCAGGGAAAGCTCTGGTTGGAAGGTTGTAGAGCTTTCATTTAATATAAAAAATATAAAGTATATTTAATCAGGGCCACTGGAGGGGGATCAGTGGAGGTTATGGGGGCACCAAGCCACCGCTCAGCACCACTATACAAAGACAAGGGACTCTGGTGCTTAGCCAGCTTATCACTGTGATCCTGGGCAAGTTATGTAACCTGTCTGGACTTCAGTTTTGTCACCTGTAAAATCAGGATGATGAGAAAACCTTATTCCTAGTGCTGTAATGAAGATTAAATGAGCTAATATATGGAAAGCTCAGAAAGCACGTGATCTTGGATCTGATGCATGAGCATGTGGTGCTCTATAACCCATCACCACCACCACCAAATCTTCTGGGAGCGCGCCATGCCCCACAGGAGCCGGGCATTTCCCAAGTGCTCCTAAGGCTCCCCAGCATCCAGCAGCCTCCACCCCAGGTATCCAGCACCTTCAAATTCTCAGGGCTCCACATTTCCATTTGAGTCTCTCTCACTGATATGGACCCTCGTCTCCCAAGGACCTGACACTTCGGAATTGGTCAGCCTAGAGACCCAGCCTCTGTTAGGCCCAAACTTCTCCTGGATATTCAGGTATCCTGAGTTCCTTCCCCGATTAAAGAATGCTTTATTATTATGTACCAGACCTCGTTCAAGGCCCTGAGGACACACTGATAACTAAGACAAACAAAAATCATTGTCCTCGTGGTGCTTATGTTCTAGTGGAGGGAAATAAGCAACAAATATAATAAGTAAGTTAATGACGTAGTGTGTTGAAAGGTGATAAGCTCTATGGAGCGGAGTAAGTGGGATCGTTTAGGAGGAGGGTATCCCTGAAAAGATGAAACTCAAGCCAAGTCTTAAAGAAGGTGAGCAGAGAGCCATGTGGCTATCTGGGGGAAGAGCATCCAGGCAGAGGGAATGGCAAATACAAAGGCCCTGAGACATGAAGGAACAGCCAGAAGCCCAGTGTGGATGAAGCAGAGGGATTGGGGTACAAAGTAGAGGGAGAGATGATGAGGGTCAGATTTCATAGGACCATGTAGGCTTTTGAAACAACTTCACCTTTCATTCTGTGTGAGGTGGGGGCATAGGGAGGATTTTGAGCAGAGGAAGGATGAGCTATCACTTAGGTGTTAATAAGATCCCCGTGGCTGTGTGTGGGGAAAAGACATGGAGGTTTTGGAGGAAGCACTGGGAGACCAGTGCCGAGGCTGCTGCCACAGTCCTGGCGGGAAGATGGGAGTTGGACCATGGAGGGGGGCAGTAAAGGGGAGTAAAAGGCGGAATGGGAACCTCCTGGGTGGGTGGGGATAAAAAGAAGAAAATCATGGACTAAGGGAAGGGATCAGGAAGGATGGGAGGAGGCTCTTGGTGATTCAGGGAAAGCCCTTGGGTCCTGGCTGAAGACTCTCCTATTACCTGGAGAAGGGAGGCACTCCTGGCTCCTTAGTGGAATTATTTCTCTGGATTCCTGGGAGGAGAACTTCCGAGTATTGCATGAGGATGCATCTGGGTATTGGAAACAAGACTCCAGGTTAGTGGATGAGGGTGGAACCTCCTGGATCCTTAAAGCTCTCACTCTAGCAGTACCCCAATATCCAGTCCCCTCAGTTTCCACCCCCCACACCTCCTCAGACGCTCAGGAACGCAGCTTCCCTGGTGACCCCGGCTGTTTGGGCGACCAGCGGCTGCGGTTACGCTTCGGCAGCGCGGATCTGTGGGCTGAGGCCGGTCTGGGCAAGAGCCGCCGCCCGCACTGCGCCTAGTCTACGACAGCCTAGGCGCGTGGCGGGACCGACATGGCAACGCCGCCTTCTTGGTCGCAGCCTTGTGGCTGCGGCTGCACACCCCGAGGCCACCTGCAGCACCCAGCGAGGCTGTGTGAGAGGGCGTGGGCTCCCAGGGGAGGGTGCTTTGCTCAGCCCGGAGTTGCAGGCTCGGCAAGCATGTGGCCTACGCGCATGCGTGCCAGCCGGCGTGGCCTGTGCTCGGCGGCAGGTGGCAGCCGTACGTCACCGAGCAGGAGCTCCGCTTCCGCCTCCCAGCTCCTTGCAATACCCTCTGAACGGCCGCAGAGGACCAGCGCCAAGCACGCTGGCCGACTTGTGTGCACTCCTGGGCTCCGGCCCCGCCGGCGTCCCGAGCAGCCTCGAAGTGCGTGTGCCCAGATGCCACCTGAGGTCCTGGTGAAAAGACTCGCTTAGCTCCACCTACACACACACCCAGAGATGCCCCTTACGACCTCTGACCCAGAGTGCTCACCTCAAGAGTCCCAAACCTGATCCCAAGTTCCCTCAAACTTCACTGTAATTTTTAGCCCTATGGTATTGGACCCCAAATTGAGGGCTCTCGCCCTCCTTCATCCTGCCCCATGATCTCTGACCCAGCATTCTAGCCTCAAAGACTCCCAAACCTACCCCCCAAATCAGATCTGGAGACTTAACTCCTCAAGACTAAACCCTAACTCTGGAACTCTCTACCCCAGTCTCCCACAACTTCTGTGGAGAAGGAAAAGAAATCACAAGGCAACTGGAAAGATCATGTGTGAGGCACTTCCTAGGTGCCTATATAGTGACACATTTATGCACAAGAGCCCCTTTAAGATAGCTGCAATTGACATTCTCACTTTCCAGATGAGAAAACTGTAGCCCAGAGAGGTGAAGCCACCTGCTCAAAGTTACACAGCTGATAAACTGCAGAGCTGGGGATTTGAGCCCTGGAAGATTAGCTCGAGAATCTGTGCATTTAACCACTGAGTTACGCAGTCTTTGCAAATGGTTAAAAATAAAACAAAAACATGACCTCAACTCCCTCATTTGCAAAACATTACTCAGACCCCTCAGTGACTTGGACACCACTTCTGCATGGCAAGTTCTCCCATCAAGGTAGAAAAGACAAACAAAGGAAAACTAGGAGCACTGGGAGAAGAGCTCCTGGGGCTGTGGGAATGAGTGAATCTACTGACCACAGAAGTTCAAGACCACGGACAGCATCCAGGCAATGTTTTTATGTCTGTGAATCAAAAATTGGTGGTGTGCCTTGGCAATACTTTAAATTTGCTAATGAATTAGTTAACAACATTTTTAAATGAGGAGTTTTAACAGGAAAATGTGCTAGACACAGTTCTTAATCTCTAAACAGCTCTTTCTGGTGGATACTATTATTTACCACATTTTACAGAGAAGTTGCCAAAGTGAGACATTTAAAATCAGGAGCGAAGATGTGAACCCAGGCAACTAGGCTCCAAAGTTTGGGTGCGTCACACTTCACTGGGCTGGCACGTGTAGTTACTAAGGTTAGACCATATGATATTGCCAGTATTTGATGTTGTCCTACAAATGTGGCAGTTTCATTTGGTTCTATCTAAATCCTTGACACATATCCTGGGACTAGAACTCCTAGCCCTGACTCAAGGATCCTAGAACCTGTATTGTGAGTCCCTGTGTGCCAGAGATTTCAGCCCTGATGCTGGGATCCTAGAATTCCATTTCTTCATTCACCAAATATTTATTGAGCATCTCCTGTGTACCAGGCACTAGTCTAAGTGCTTTGTACATATAATGTATCAATTCCAAAGGCCCTCATTTTCAACCTCCTAGATCCTATCCAGTAATACTATGGTCCCAACCCCAGAATCCATAATTCTCACTTTCCAAGTACTTGTTGGAAAAGCTGTCCATGGACAGCAGCCTAAGCATTTCTGGGTGTTGTGGACAGACTCCTAGCCTCTCAAGAGGGCCCCCTGGAGTCTCTGTTCTTATATCAGGTCTCCAGAGCCCCAGGTTCTCTTCCCACAGGTAAGTGGTGACTGGCAGAACCTGACACTCCAGGCTCCAGGTAGCAGTACGCTCTTCTTCTGCCATGGCTGGGACACAGTAGTCATGGCTACTTTGGCCTGCATGGTGCTGGCTCTGCAACCACTTTACAGAGGTCATGTGGTGGGACTGTGCACTGACTACAAGGGGGAAGCCATGGGTGACCTCCAGGTTCCCAGGGCTGTGGTGAGCAACAAGCTGCATGCAGATGTGCTGGCCTGGACCTTTGGCCATAGCAGCTCGAAGGGTCCCTTAGCTGGGTGCCCAGATGTTGCTGGCAAGATGCTGCCACTGCCACCATCTTGTGCCACCCTGCCCACCACAAGCACCCCAGCCCTCTTCACCCACATCTGTGACATCCTCCTGGACCCCGTGGGGCCCTTACAGCTGTGCCATGCACTGCTGGCACAGGCCCCTATTTCCAAGATTTGTGTGGTGGACGTGTCCCTAGGTACAGGATCCTGCCCCACATTCAGCCTCTACTGTGAAACATGCCAGTTGCTGGGTTGCCACTTTTTCTCCGGTGGAGTCCTAACCTGTGTAGTAAGTACCCAGGACCTCAGTCTGTCCTCCAGCCTCTGCTCATGCCAGGAACCTGGCTCCACTCCTGACTGTGGTTTGGCTCCTTATCTGTTACCCATCACAGGGTGCCAACCCCACCCCACACCCACAATTTAGTCCCTGAGACCTTGCACTTCCCAAGGACTGTGTCTGTCCAGACCCCCGACCTTTGCTCAACCTACAGTGTCAGCCCTACCGGGACTCAGTCTCCCCCAGCTCTTACCCTTCCAGAAGCCTAGCCTTGATTAATGCCCAGCCCTTCAGCCCTCATGCTTCAGGGACTCAGAACCTGTTGGCCGTCCAGGCAGCTAGCCCCACACATCCCACAGACCCAGCCGTGCCTCTGACCCGTGGCCAGCCCCCTGGTCTTTACCTATTGAACAGTTCGGCTTCACCCCAATTCAAGTCCAACCCTCCAGTCGTCACCTCTGCAGGGCCCCAGATGCTGGATCCTAGCCTCAGTGATGCGGGCGGGGGCGGGGCTCCGGCAGCCGCTTGGGGCTGAGTAACCCTCCTTCCCACTGCTGCCGGCGGGGCACACTCGCACTACACGCTGGGTGTCCCGGGCCGCCCGGCCTCCTGCCCTGGGTTGCAGTCGCCGCGGGGCTGCGAGGGCGGCGGGCGTTGCGGCGCGGGCTGCGTGCGCCCCGCGGACTCGGTGCTGAGCGGCGCCGCCTGGGTGCCCGCGGCCCGGTGTGGCTGCCCGCGCGCCGGCCGCTATGCGGAGCCCGGGGCCCGCTGCCGCCCCTGCACCCCGCGGCTGCCTCCCGGGCGGCGGTGTGAGCTGCAATCTCCGCCTCACCGCCCCGGGCCTCCCACGCTTCTGCCCCGCTTCTGGCGGGCCCCACTCCAGCACCTTCGACGGCACCACCTACGCCCTTCCGGGGAGCCTGCACCTATACGATGGCCGGCACCGGCCAGGGTCACCCGAGAGGTATGTGGCCCTTCGCGGCGTTGCTGGAGAGAGGCTCAGGGATGCCCAGCCTCCGCCGCGCGCTGCTCCGCGCTCAGGACCATCGCTTCGGCTTGGACCGTGATGACAGGGGACATGCCGCGACTTTGTCCCCGCGGGCAGAATCTCTGGGTATAGCTCTCTGATGCCCGCCTCCCCTCCCTCCTCTGCAGTACCCTCATTTCCACTCTCCTCCACCTCCTGGTCTTTCTCCTTCCCTGCCCCTCACCTTTCAGTCCCTTTTCCGACGCTGGGTCTGCACGTCCCGGCTCCACACCGCCTAGGCCCTCGGCGTCTCTCTGGGGCTTTTTCTCCTCCGCCTGTGTCACCGAGCGCCACCCCTTCTCCCGCACTACCCTCCTTCTGCCCCTCCTCACCTGCCCCCCCCTTGGACCCTGCTCTCCCTCACCCCTTCCCTGCGTGCCCTCTCCCACTCGCCCTTCCTCATATCCCCGCTCCGGTCCCCAACATCCCCTCGGGCCTCCTCTCTGGCCCCATAGTCTCCCCATCCCCCAGGTTCACGGACGCCCTCCCGACTTTCCCCGTATCCTGAATGCCCTCTCCCCTCTCCCTACTCCCACCCTGCCGTGCCCACCCCACCAACTGTTCCTCTCCCGCCCATTCCTTCCCTCCTCCGGGTCTCCACACACCTTTCCCCCACTTCCTGTCGTCGTCTTCTTCCTACTCCACAATGCTCCAGCCCCAGCACTGCCCGGACCGCCCTCCCCTTTTCCGCCTCACCCCCGGGTCTCCCCTGCCCCCAGACCTCCCTCTCCATTCTGTCCCCGCTCACTGCCTTTCTTGCCCTTTGCACACACTCCCCGCAGCGCCCCCCACTTCTTCTGCCGGGACCCGACGCCCCCCTCACGCTGGGTCCCTTCTCCCTGCACCGCGCGCCCGGGTGCACAGCGTGCGGCGACGCCTGCCTCCCGCGGGCGCAGGGGCGGGATGTGCAGCCTCGCACGGGCGCCGCCGTGGTGCTTGCGGTGCGCGGAGGCCTGCGGCTGCTCTTCGCGTGCAGCTGCCACCTGAGCGTGGCGTTGCCAGAGGCCTGCTGCGGCCTCTCTCTAGGACAACTTCAATAACAATTGAATGACCTGCAGCCACCGAGGCTCAGAGCCCGCGGTGGTCAGCGTGTCCACCAAGAGCACAGGCTCCAACACAGCACGGCATGGTGCCTGCGGCCTCCTGCGTGAGCCCCGCTGCCCGCTGGTGCCCTGCCGCGCACGCCTACCGCCCGAGCCCTTCACCCAGGCCCACCTGGACGCTTATCAGAAGGCTGGTGTCAGCAGGCAGCCGTGGAGGGCACCCAACCTGTGACCTCTGGGAGACTGAGTCTCCCATCCGAGGGCACCCAGAGCCGTGGCGGAGTGGTGTCAGGGGCTGGAGACCCAGGTCTTGGTCTTCAGTCATCCCACAGCTGTTGGTTAAGGATGTACTTGTGCCAGGTGGAGGCTGAGATACAGCAGGGAAGAGGACAGCATCTCTGTACAATTCTTGTAGAGGAGACAGATCTGATTCTTCCAACTAACATTTACACAGGGCTGGCTCTATGTGAGGTACTGTTTTCAACTGTTGGTTTTCAATGGTGTCCTTAGGAGAGCAGGGTCAGCATCACTCGAATGGGTTAAAGATGCAAACTCCTGCCCTGCCCCAGTGTGGGAGTCCAAGGCCCAGGCCTCTCCCTGACTCTGTAAAATCCAAAAGCACACAGCAGCCTGGGTGACCTAGTCACTAATGTTTAAGCTAACGTCTCTAAGGAGGGAGGGGTGTGCAGATGGTCAATGCCAGCTAGGCACCAGGCTCTCCTCTGCATAGGGTGTCAGCCGGTGCCTCGCTCTTCTCCTGGAGCCCTTGAGGTGTTATCTGACACCCTGAGGATAACTGATCTTTCCCTTTGTCACAAACCCCTTTCCCTACATATCTATCTCCTCATACTCTCAGAATGTCTTTGTTTCAGGCCTCTGTAACTGGCTTTCCTAATTCCTACCTAATTACTGAGTACTTTCACACTGAGCTAGCCTCAGTCAGAGCAGCTTGAATGACCTTACTCCTGTAAGTTCCCATAATAAAGTTTATGTCTCACTTCATCCTTTCGTCTCCCTACCAAACCAGCACCTATAGACCAGAACACCAAGATTTACTGAATCAGAAATTTTGGAGTGGGACTCAGCAACCTATGTTTCGACAAGCTCTCCAGGAGATTCTGATGCAAGGCTAAGTCTGAGAACTTCTGTTCTATGCAATTTAAGTTTCCTCACTCCATCTTCAAATTGCTATATAAGAGAAAGACAGTTGTTATCTGCCTTCTACAGTTGAGGAAACTGAGGCAGAGAGAAGCTAAGTAATTGCTCAAATTCTGTAGCCAGTAAGAGGCAGAGCTACCTTTCCACCTAGCTCCAGAATCCTTACTCTGATCCCCTTTGCTATAGCATCTCTCCAACAATAAAGTAAAAATAGTTCCACTAGTAATATGAAAATAATAGTTTATTTTATTGAGTACTTGCTCTGTGCTGAGCTCTGTACTACCTCAATTAATTATCCCAACAGTGGGTACATTTTATTGATGAGGGAAACTGAGGCACAGGTGGTTAAGGAATTTGCCCAGTGTCACACACCTAGAAAATGGCTTAGCTGGCATCTGGACCCAGCAGTCTGCTCCTTAGCTGGTGTCCTAAATAGCACAGATACCATTCCCTCAACACACACACACACACACACACACACACACACACCAACCCTGCTTGTTCAGGCAGGGGGCAAGGCATGGGCCAAAGCAAAGATTCCATCCATTCATTCATTTATTTAACAAATTCCCATATACTCTGAGTCTCTATGTCTACATGTCTCCTCTGTGCTCCTCTTGGCTATTAATCCTACCTTAACTTTCTCTTTTTGTCAGTGTCCTCCTCTCCCTCCCTAACCCCCTTCTGCCTCTGGGCTGAAATGCCCCTAGAAAGAATCTGTTTTGCTTGCCCTTTTCTATAGCTTGATGAACCCTATTCTGGTTTGCTAATGCTGCTGTTATGCAAAATACCAGAAATGGATTGGCTTTTATAAAGGGGGTTTATTTGGTTACAAATTTACAGTCTGAAGGCCATGGAAATGTCCAAATCAAGGCATCCAAACAAGTATGCCTTCACCGAAGGAAGGCCAATGGCGTCAGGAAAACTTCTGTTAGCTGGGAAGGCACATGGCTGGCGTCTGCTTGCTCCCAGATTGCGTTTCAAAATGGCGTTCTCCAAAATGTCAGTGTCAGCTTTCAATGGCCGTCTTCATAATGTGTCTCTCAGCTGCAGCAGCACCGAGCTCCTTTTGAGCTTTTACAGGGCTCCAGTAAACTTCCCCGTGAGCACCCCTCTTGGGTCCTTGTTAGAGTCTCACTTTGATCCTCCCACCTGGCCTCTGATCCCCACACATTTCCTGGATGGATCTCACCTCAGAACCTCCAGCTGTATCTCCCTGCCAGGACCACCCTACTATTCAGCCCCTTCCTCACAGCCTGGCCAGATGATCCTGATCAAGGACTTGCATCCCCTTCAACTGCCCTGTGGGGGGGCGCCTGTGACATCACCGAAGGGATCCTCAGCTTTCAATTGCAAGGTGTCCAGGGCTGAGGTTTAAGGGGTCAAAGACTGAGGTGTGACTCCTGGGTCCTGGGAGAATGTGTCTGGGGGCTACAACTCCTGGGTCCCTGTCCTGAGCCCAATGACCCCCTACTCACTCACTGGGTTTTGAAACCATGGACAGGAAAAACTGGTCTGTAGGGGGACATCCTCTGTTCCTATAACCTTTTCTTCTGAGCTTGTTTCACTGCAGGATATATAACCCAAGCATGTGCAGAAAACACTGACTCTTGTCTCTCAGACAACCTTTGAGACACCAAGAACAGAGGTTGCCTCCCTCAGAACCAAGATTATGAGGATAGGGAGACATCAGAAGCAAATCAAAGGCGAGAGATCCTTAAGTGTTTTCGTTTGCTAAAGCTGATGAAATGTGGTATACCAGAAATGGGTTGGCTTTTACAATGGGGATTTATTAACTTAAAAACTCACAACTCTCAGGCCATGAAAATGTCCAAATCAAGGCATCAACAGATGATGCTTTCTCCCTGAAGACTGACTACCAGCAATCCTTAGCTCCTGTCACATGGCCAGGCACACAGCAGCAACTGTTGGTCTCTCCCTTCTCTCTCAGGTTTCATTGCTTCCAGCTTCCAGCTTCGGTGGCTTCCTCACTGAACTTCTGTGTGTCCTCTTCTCTCAGCTTCTCTGGGGCTTTTTTTCTGTCTTCTCTCTCTTTTATCCTCTCATAAAGGACTCCAGTAAGAGAACGAAGATCCACCGGGGGTGCATCTCCACTAAAATAACCTAATCAAAAGGTCCCATCCACAGGAATGGATTAAAAGATCATGATCTTTTCTGGGGTATAGAGCTTCAAACCATCATATTCAGTAAGGAAGATCCAGTCTAAAATCCACTCTACCACATGTGGACAGCTCTACAATTAGCCAGTTGGGCTATGTTAAGTCAAACCTCCCCACTTCTGTCCCCACCTCTCACCTCCCATTCCCATAAAATCTTCCTTAACTCTGAGATCGAGGAGACAGATTGGAGCCCGGCCTCCTGTTTCCTTGCCGGTTGACCTTACATTAAAGCTCTTTCTTTTCTCAAAATCCCGATGTCATAGTACTGGCCTCTGTGTGTGCTGGGCCTTGCTCAGTAACAGTTTCCCCACCATTGTTTCCTGGGCCCAGTTCCCAGTGCCCCCCACATTCCTGCTTTGTCCCATGTGGTCCTGCATGCCCAGCCACAAGTGCCTACCCCTCAGCCCCAGTGCACTGTAGGACTTCCACTTGCCAGTGCCTGCCAGGCTGCCTGCTGCTGGCAGGCTGCTGTGTGCCCTGTGCCCACTGGCTCTGCTTCCTGCATCGAGGCTGCACTTTCTGGACAGATGATTGTACTCAGCACTGCTACTGCCTGACCCTTGGGGCCCTGGTGCCTGGGATGCCCTGCTGTTGGCCCGACAAGTACTGCCGTTGTTGCCAGGCCTTTGGAGGCAGCTGCCGTCGCTGCCTGCTGACCCAGTCCTCTTCCAGTCCCATTGCCCTGGAGAAGCCACTGGTCTGCATGGCTACTGGAGACTCCCACACATTTACAGGTGCCCACTATGAATTCCTTGGCTCCTGTGTCTGTCTCTGGTGGGTATCTGTGGCTCAGCCTATGCCAACCTTGTGTCCTTCAGCCTGGATCTGACCCCACTTCCATGGCCAAGTGTCTGCACCGAGGCCTTGACCTCTCAGCCTGTGACCAGAGGCCAGACATGAGCCCGGAGGATCTTAGTCACCTCTGGGTGAGGCTCTGAAGCTCCCGCACTGGACCCATCATCCTTCACTGACTCTACTGATTTCAGGTAACCCATAGTGATCCCCCTTTTTTTCTGCTGATGCCCCATCTATTGTCTCTCCCACTGGTCCCCAAAGATGTCCACTCCAATTTCCTTTTGGCCCCATTCATCCACCCACAATGGCTACTGACCCCCCTATTGGTTTGCTTGTTGACCCCTCCTGGCTGACTCTCTATGTGTCATTGACCACCTTTGAGATGCCCATTTCCCTGCCACTGACTCTTCATTGAGTCCTCAGTGACTGCCCTATTAACTCCCTAATTGACCCACAGGCTCAGCCCCCTTACCTTTTCACTGACCTTGCCTTTCACACACCCCATTGAACCTCCCATTGACCCTCTATTGCTGGTCTATTGATTGGCCCATTAACCCCATTTACTGTCCTGTTGACGGCCCCACCCTCATGGATCAGTGCTGAGCAACCTGTTGACCTTCCCAGTGATCCACTGACTAGCCCGTTAATGCCCCATTAACTCTCAGACCATCAGGTCACTCTGCCTTAGCTCTCCTCACTGCCTGCCCCATTGAACCCCTTGCTGGTTTCCATTAAGCCTCTATCTGACATCCCAATGATCCCCATTGACTAACCTCACTCCCTGCCAACCAACAACTAATATTCTCTCTGATCCCCTCTCTGAGCCTTTCATAGACGCTTCCAAGAATTCCTGCTGAGCCCACTACCCGGACCCCCTGCCCCTGCTGTTTTCCCCACCCGATTGTCCTGCCTGTAGGCGGACGGCATTCTGGAGGTGCCATCTCTCTCTCATGGTGGGTGCCTTGCCCACTGCCCACGGCCGCCAGCTCTGCGTGGATACAGACCTCGGCGTCTCGATGATCTACGACTGGGACAGCCTGACTCGTGTGACGCTGCCGCGGCCCTATGGACCCTACCTGACTCCTGGAAGTTGGCCGAGGGGCTGCGCCGCAGTGCCCCGGCCGGTGCCCGCACTGCGGTCTGCTGGAGGAGGCCGCGGGATTCGCGGCGGTTCCCGACGACTGCTTGGAAGACGCGCTGCCACCGGTTCCCGCCGCATGTTCTGCCGAGCCCGGGCCGCCTTCGCCGTTGCTTGCCAGGCCTCGGGCGTGCACCTGCGGCCTCGGGGGACGCCGGACTTCCACTTCCGCCGTCAGTGTGCGGGGTTCCGTGGGGATGGACGGTGAAGCTCCTAAGACCCCCGATTTGGATTATGAGTAGGCGGGCCCTGGAGGGCTGTGGGGAGAAGGTGGGGCCTAGGTGGGAGGGGACAAGCGGGAGGGGGCGGGCCCTGGGGCAGGGATAGGGCCGGGTTTTCTGCGGCCACAGCTGCAGGGGCTCGCCAGGGCGCGGGGCAGCAGTGTGATGAGCAAGGTCTTCCTGTCCTTTGTGTCGGTCTCTTTTTCTCATTGTCCTTATGTCTCCACCCTGCCTCTCTGTCTCTTGGCATGCGACTCCTTCTCTGCGTCTCGTTACCTCGGCTTCGCGTCGCCGGTGGTGCCCAGCTACGAGGGTGGACGGCGAGAGCTGCGCTGCCCGTGGCGCGGGTGGGCAGCTGCTCTGAGGGCTGCAAGTGCGTGTCCGTGGCCCGATTCGGCTCCTGCGAGCGGGGGGCTGCTGACCTCTGGGCATCGTCTGGTACCCGTCTGATGGACCGCTGCAGCTCGCCAGACCCATGCTGTCCTTCGACGGTGGCGCGCTCCACCTTTATGACCTGCCACCGCCTCCTGGCCCGTGCTGCGCGCCCGGCGGCCTTCAGCCTCGACATGGCCCGCCATGCGGCCAGGTCACACAGCCTGCAACTAGACCACGCGGTGGTCGGCACCGTCACGGTTCACGCCCGCTGGACCATTTGGGACTGCGCCTAGGCCACGCCTCCTTCCAGAAGCGCCTAGGTTTCCCTGCATGCAAAATTCACATGTCTGCACCTCAGAGTTTAAAAGACGGCGCAGAAATGTGCTAGGGTAGAAGCGTTGCCTGGAATATAGTAATGGCTCAATAAAGGGTAGCTGTTAGTAGTTGTATTATCACCTACCACACAGGATTGGATAAAATCAGTCATTCAGTTTTTGTTCACTAGTTACCCAGCGTCTATCAGTGGCCAGCAGCAACGTAAGCAGGCCATGGAGAGTCAGTGGTGAGCAAGAGATGGAGGAGTTCACATTCTTCTGGGGAAACAGATAATAAGTAAATGAGTAAGTAAAATAGATAGTAGATCAGATAGTTGGTGTAAGAACAATGGAGGACCTGCTGTTGCCACTATTATTCAACATTGTGCTAGAAATGCTAGTCAGACAACCTGGGAAGACAAAGAAATAAAAGGCATCCAAACTGGAAACAAAGAAGTAAAATTCTTTATTTGTGGATGGTATGATCTTATATTCTGAAAATCCTAAGAAATCAACTACACAACTACTTGAGCTAATAAAGAAATTCAGCAAAGTAGTGGGATACAAGATTAATGTGCAAAAGTTAGTAATGTTCCTACACACTAGTAATGACCTAACTGAAGAGACATTCAAGAAAAAAATTCCATCCACAATAGCAACTAAAAAAATCAGCTACCTAGGAATAAACTTAACCAAGGATGTAAAAGACTTCTACAGAGAAAATTGCATAACTTTACTAAAAGAAATAAAAGGGGACCTAAAGAGATGGAAAGATATTCCATGTTCATGGATAGGAAGGCTAAACATTGTTAAGATGTCAATCCTACCCAAATTGATCAACAGATTCAATGAAATTCCAATCAAAATTCCAACAACCTACTTTACAGACTTGAAAAAGCTAGTTATCAAATTTATTTGGAAAGGAAATAAGCCTCGAATTGCTAAAAACACTCTAAAAAAGAAAAATGAAGTGGGATGACTTAGACTTCCTGACTTTGAAGCCTACTATAAAAAGTTGCAGTCAAAACAGCATGGTATTGGCACAAAGGTAGGCATATTGATTAAAGGAATCAAGTTAAGAATTCAGAAATGGAACCTCAAATCTACAGTCGACCGATTTTTGAAAAGGCCCCCAAATCTTCTAAACTGGAACAGAACAGTCTCTTCAACAAGAAATGGAGCTGGGAGAACTGGAAATCCATATCCAAAAGAATGAAATAGTATCCCTACTTCATACCCTATACAAAAATTAACTCAAAGTGGATCAAAGACATCAATATAAGAGACAGTACCATAAAACTCCAAGACATCTTCAAGAGCTACTATTAGGAGGTAGCTTCTTAGACCTTACACCCAAAGCACAAGCAATGAAAGGAAAACTAGATAACTGGGGACTCCTCAAAGTCAAAACCTTCTGTACTTCAAAGGAATTTGTCAAAAAGGTGAAGAGGCAGCCAACGCAATGGAAGAAAATATTTGGAAACTGTGTATCTGAAAAGAGACTGATATCTTGCATATATAAAGAAAGCCTACAACTCAACAACAATAGTACAAGCAGCCCAGTGATAAAATAGGCAAAAGATATGAAAAGACATTTCTCTGAAGAGGAAATACAAATGGCTAAAAAACACATGAAAAATGTTCACATTCATTAGCTATTAGGGAAATGCAAATCAAGACCAGAATGAGATATCATCTCACACCACTAAGAATGGCTGCCACTAAACAAACAGGAAACTACAAATGCTGGAGAGGATGTAGAGAAATTGGAATTCTTATTCACTGCTTTTGGGACTGTATCATGGTACAGCCATTGTGGAAGGCAGTTTGGTGGTTCTTCAGAAAACTAGATATTGCATTACCCTACTGTTGCAGTTACTAATGCAGCCATTATGCAGAATACCATAAATGAATTGGCTTTTATAAAGAGGATTTATTAAGTTGCAAATTTAAATTTCTGAGGCCATAGAAGTGTCCAAACTAAGGCATCAACAAGAAGATACCTTCCCTGAAAAATGGCCAGTGGTGTCCAGAACACCTCTGTCAGCTGAGACATCATATGGCTGGCCTCTGCTGTTTCTTTGCTCCCAGGTTGTGTTTCAAAATGTCTTTCTCCAAAATGTCTCTAGGTCTCTTTGAGCTTCTTCAGCTCCTGTGCATCTAAGTATTGTGGTCCTCTCTTAGCTTCCCTGGAGCAAACTCTAGGCTAGCATCTCCAAACATCTTAAAGCATCTCCAAGTGTCGGCCTCAGTGTCAGCTCTTAGCTTCTCTCTGAAGTGTCCCTCTCAGCTGCTCTGAATGCCTTCTGTTTGTGAGCTCTTTTATAGGACTCCAGTGATTAAATCAAGACCCACCCTGAATGGGTGGGGCACATTTCTCCATGGAAATAATTTAATTAAATGTTTCACCCACAGTTGATTGAGTCACATCTCCATGGAAACACTTAATCAAAAGATTCCACCCTAATCAATGCTAATACATCTGCCACCACAAGATTACATTAAAGAATATGGCTTTTGGGGGGACATAAGATATCCAAACTGGCACACATACGATTTGGCAATTTCACTTCTCAGTATATACCCAGAAGATTTGAAAGTGGTCAAATGAACAGACATTTGCACACCAATGTTCTTAGCAGCATTGTTCACAATTGCCAAGAGATGGAAACAACCCAAGTGTCCTTCAATAGATGAGTGGATAAACAAAATGTGGTATATACATATGATGGAATACTACACAGCAGTAAGAAGGAACAAGGTCTTCAAACATATGACAACATGGATGAACCTTTAAAACATAATGCTGAATAAAATAAGCCAGACACAAAAGGAGAGATATTGTATCTTACCTAATAAGTGAACACCATGAACAATGAAAAATAAGTGTCTTAAAATGTAGAATATAGGGGACCTAGAGATAGACAGAAGCTAGTGAAGGGGAAACAATAATCTAATGTGTACAGACATGATAAAGGGGGTGAAATTAATGGTATGGGAATGGACAGGTGTGATTATGGTTCATTAATGGGATTATAAGTATCAGTGATGCATTGAAGGTGAAGAGGTTCAAAAGTGGTTGTTTAAAGCATGGAACCCACAGAGTAATATTACAAACATAGCTAAGTGTTAGCATGATACACTCATAAGGTATGACACTGGTGCAAAGAGTTAACCACAGAGTGGTTGTATTAGTTAGGGCTCTCTAGGGAAACAGAATCAACAAGAGATATCGGTAAGTATAAGATTTTATAAAAGTGTCTCACACTACTGTGGGTATGCACGAGTCCAAATTCCATAGGGCAGGCAGCAAACTGGCAGCTCCAATGAAGATGTTCAATGAACTTCTCAGGCAGTGAACTGGCAACTTCAATGAACATGTTTGATGAACTTCTCAGGAAACCAACTGGCAACTTTGATGAACTCCTCAGGAAATGCTTCAGTGGTTAGCCAAAGAAGTGAATGTCCTCTATCTTTCTCGCTTAAAAGTCTTCGACTCATTGGATTAAATCCAACTGATTGCATTCTCTCATTGTGGAAGATATGCCCTTCATTGACGTAATCAGTCACAGCTGCAGCCAATTGACTGATGATTTAATAAACCAGCCACAAATGTCCTTGCAGTAACAGTGAGGCCTGTGCTTGTTTGATCAAACAACCGGACACCATCATCTGGCTGAGCTGATACATGAACCTAACCATCACAGTGGTATATGGAAAAACTACCCATTACATATTATAGACTATATTTAATAGGAATATCTTACCAGCACTATATCAATACTAGGGATGAATAATTAGTGGCTGACAAGAGCTCTGGGATGTTTTATGGTATGATAACTGTTTAAAATTGAGGGTCCTGATGATTGCACAATGAGGTGAAGATAATGTGAGAAACTGTTTATCTTGGGACAGAATATGTGTTTTGTGAAATTAGGAAACCACTACTTAATCAGACCCTCAGCTTGAGTCTTGCTCTTGTGAAACTTAGGGCTATAAATGGGAGGCAAAGCCTTCCCATAATTATGCCTAAGAGACACCTCCAAAGAACCTCTTTTGCTGCTCAGATGTGGCCTTTCTGTCTCTAAGCCCAACTTGGCAAATAAATTCATTAACCTCCTCTCAGAGTGAGACATGACCCCCAGGGAAATGAATCTCCCTGGCAACGTGGGTCATGAGTCCCAGGAATGAGCCTGGCCCTGGCATAGAGGGATTGAAAATGCCTACTTGACTAGAAGAGGGTAAAGAAAGGTAACAAAATAAAGTTACAGTGGCTAAGAGATTCAGATAGAGTCAAGAGTACATCCTGGAGGTTTCTCTTATGCAAACTCCAGCTACATATCCCAATCGGCCACAGTATGCCATGCCCTTACCTACAGTAGTTCCAAAATACCTAGGTCCCTAGTTGAGATTCTATTAAAGATTCACTCACTAAGTTTTATCTCTAGAAACTTAAATCCACTAGAGTGTTCCTATGCCAGACAATTCCCAAAACCCAGAGGCAACAGCCTCTTTAAGAACAACAATCAGATGCAGCCCCCTTCCCCATAGTATTGACACCCCCTTTCAATATGAACAAGTTAGGGTTGTCACTGCCTAACCACCCCTAAAGATGGAGAAAGTGATTAAATGAGAGGAAGGGGTAGCAACAGACAAGATAGGATTTAAAAAGGGTTACAAACACTGAACTTTGTATAAACACACACACACACACACACACACACACACACACACATATATTTTAGAAGCTAGTGTATTAGAATAGCTAGAAAGAAATAACTGAAATGGTGGAACTGTAACCTATAACATTCTTTGAAATTGGCTCTATAGCTATTCATTGAACTGTGCTTTGAAAGTCAGCACCTTCCTGTATATATCCCATATTTCATAATAAGGAGAGAATTGAAACTATGGAACTGTAACCCATAACATTTTTTGAAATTACCTATATAACTGCCTATTGAGCTATACTTTGAAAGTTAATACCTTTATGCATATATGTTGTATTTTACAATAACGGAAATAACTGAAATTGTGGAACTGTGACCCGTAGCATTCTTTGAAATTTGCTCTGTGACTGCTTGTTGGATCATACTTTGAAAGTTATCATTGTTATGTATATATGTTAAAGTTCACAATAAAAAATGCAAAAAAAAAACACAAAACAATGGGGAAAAACCCACAGAGAAGAGAGACCAGGAGCCAGAGAGGTTTACAGTTTTTAATAAGGTGGGTGGGGAAGACCCCAATGAGAAGGTAACATCTGAGTCAAGATCTATGAGGACTAACTGAAACGATGCACATAAATGCTCGGAACGGGACCATGCCTGGGGTATTGGGGGAACAGCAAGGAGGCCAGCGTGGCTGAAGCTCGGTGAGAGTCAGCGGTTGAGCAGGAGGAGATGATGTGGTCAGAGAGGTGAAAGAAGTCAGTTCACTAGGGCCTTGTGAGCTGGGCCATGGTGAGGACTCAGGAGACCAGCGCAGTGGGAGGGAAAACTGGAGTGCAGTGAGTTTCAGCAGACATGGGTATCGAGAGTTTCAAGAAGGGTTGTGAAGAAGATAAGACCTGGTATTGATCCACATGGAAGTAAACAAGGACTTTAGTCCCTGGGATAATAATAGCAAACATTTACTTAGTGCTTACTGTGTTTAAGGCAGTGTTCTGAGCATTTATGTGCATCATTTCAGTTAGTCCTCATAGAGACAGTATCAGTCAGCTAAAGCTGCATAACAAACTATCTCCAAAGCTCGGTGGTTTAGTCCAACCAGCTTTCCTGCTCACATGTCTTTGAGTTCATTGGTGTTTGGCTGATACAGGCTGGGGCCATAAAGCACTTACTATATGCCAGATGTTGTTCTAAGCCCTTTTTATTTATTAATTCATTTAGTTCTCCCAACAACCCTGTGAAGTGGGAGCTCTTTTCTTCTCATTTTACAAACAGAGAAACAATATTAGAGAAGCTAAGTCCCTCCCCTACATCTTTACAGTTCATTTGTGGCTTATTTGGAAGGGCTGTGCAGGTTGCTGGGAGATAATGCATGGGAGCAGGCTCAGACTCCCCAGCCCCAGTCCTAACTATTTTCCTCTCCTGCAAGTGGGTAGTGAACACTACTGGCTCCCCTGGACACTGGCCACGCCTGACCATGGCTTTAGGAAAAGTGGCCACACACAACTGGCCCAGGTCTCCTAGAATCCCCGTCCTTCCTCAGAATATTCCTGCATGGCGTCTGTCATGCCCATGGCCAACACCTTGGCCTCTGTGATGCCCTCGCAGTCTATACTGCAGCCTTCCGGGAAGCTGGGATCCTCATGATTTCCAAGAGGGGCCCTAAGCTTGGCTGTGAGTGCTCTGGTTGGGCCTGTCATACATCCAGGGCAGGTTGTGGACTGGCAGGAAGAGCCCCCCACCCCACCCCATTCCCATAATGGGGATCAGAGAAGAATTCCCGGCTAGGTGAAGCATGGCTGAGGAGAGTGTGTGGGAAGGGTGTCC
>PVKY010002537.1:0-25143 GCA_004027775.1 Bradypus variegatus | reverse complement strand
TAGAGAGAAAGCGTGAAGCCAGTCCAGTGTGGGTCCTGAAGCAAAGAGTTTGCACTTACATTGGATAGATAATAGGGCATCCTTCACAAATGTGTTCATACATTCAACAAAAATGTATGAAGTGCAAGCCATCTGTCAGGTGCTCTCCTCCATGCTGGGAACCCCCCTCCTGAGGCTGACACTGCCTCCGTGGAAAGGTCACGCTCAGTGCTGCGCTTCAGGGAGCTCCCAATGGCTGCAGGGGAAGGTGGAGGCTGCTGCCTGGTCCAGGGTGAGGTCCAGGCCCCGAACAGAGGCGAGTGGTCACTTCACAGGAGAGGGCAGTTGGCAGGGTCAGCCATGAGTGAGAGCCCCGTTAGCCAGGCCAAGCCCTCTGGCAGTGGACACAGGTGACAAAGCATCCCCACCAATGCCCCGCACAAAGGGTTAGGGAAATGGGGCTTGGAGAGGAGAAAGGAGGCAGGGGAAGGAACCTCTAACCCTTCCCACCTTGGCCTCTCGGCGGGGCCCAGTCACTGGCTAGGGTGGTCAGGGGACTCGCGGCCAGAGCACCTCTCGTCTTCCTGCCTGTAGCTGTCCTCTTCTTCCTGCTCTTGGGAAAACTCTCTTAGCTGCTCTGGCGGCTGTCTGTAGTCCTCTCGATTCCTGTGGGGCAGGGAGGACAGAGGGGAAAGGTTGGCCCTCACTCAGGCCCCCCTGACGAGCTGGGCCTAGTGCCCTTCATGGGAAGAACAGACACCAGACCTGCCACCCCCACTCCCCATCCCACCAGCTGCAAAGGGACACTGCACTGAGTGGGCAGGAAGTACCACAAGCTTGATCCATTCTTGAGCAGAGGGCACTGAGGGAATAGGCTGGAGCCCTGGACACTGGCCCTGGGACAGAAGCTACCCCCCACACTTGGCCTGGAAACGCCATAGGAAACCCTACTGCAGGATCAGATGCTGGGAAAACACAGGCCTTGTTGTCAAGTCCCAGGACTGCATTGCAGGTTTATGACTTGGGTGAGTCACAAGTCATTTGCTCTTTTCTCAGCCGAAAACTGGGGGTGATAAAGAGAACACCTTTACCCCCAGGGGAGTTGTGAGTGGAAGAGGCTGTAAGGAGCTGGGACACATCTTCCCAATCTGTGCAGCCTCTTGCCAACAGGCTACCTGCCCAGACTTACGGTCGTGTGTCCTCCTTGTCCTCGTCCGTGCCTTTTCCCCGGCAGCAGCAGCAGTAGATGATGATGCCAAGGATGATGAAGGCCGCAGCCACGCCCCCCGCGATGCCCGCATACAGGGCCACGTTCATGGAGGCTGCAAGAGGGCAGAGCAGCTGCTCCACCAGGGCCCTCACCCCAGCCCCCTGCTATGACCCCCAAGCATCAGAGGAGAAGACCAGGGCTGGGGATGAAAAGCCACAGCAGCTGGTACCGGATGTCAGGAGACGGTTCTCTCCCAGCCCACGGAGCAGCAGCCGTGGGCTTCCGGTGGCACTCTAGGACAGGACAGGGGACTGCTCTTCAGGCTGAGGGTGCAGACCAGGACATCCAGACCAACGGCTTTGCATCCCAACACTCCTTGGGCTAGCCAGGCCCAGGGAACACTCTCCAGCATCAGCCATACCAACTCCTGCTCTGGCTTACCCTTAGCTAGTTGTCCCATCATAAAAGGAGGGGCTCCAGGCACTTCCCTCATGCTCAGTGAGTGGCCCTAAGAGCAGGGAGAACTCAGCAGTCTCCAGAATCCAGTCCTAGACTCTACTTCCAAGGAACCAATGGAACTGGAGTGATCTCAAGGAGAGGGGAGGCTGGGGCAGAAGCTGTCTTGCCCATGTCACCTCAGCTACCCTGCAGATGGGTGACCCTAAAGAGGCTCCCAACTCATCTCCATGTTAATCTCCGCAGACTCTATGGATTCCCAGTCAGTTGTCTTCCGGCCTTTGTCCCTCCTCCCTCCCTGTCTTCAACCCCAAAGTGCTCTTACGAAGTCTGACAGCCAAAGTGATATTGCAGGATGTGGTATCCACCTTGTTGCTGGAAAAGCAGATGTAGTACCCCGACATGTCTGTGGAGATGTTCTTCAGGGAGAACGTCTGTCCCGTGACTGGGAACAAAGAAACAGAGTGAGGAGATGGGAGCTGGCATCCAAGGCAGGATGAAGTAGTGGTTATGCCTCGGAGTCCCAGAGGCCCAGATTTGAAAACCAGGTCCCCCAATATCCAGCTGTATAATCTTGGGAAAGTCAGATAACCTCCCGGAGCCTCAGTAAACTCATTTATAAAATGGGGTAAAAACATCTACCTCATAAGGTTATTGCAGGTGCTAAAGGAGATACTAAATGTAAAGCTCTTAGCAGGATGCTTGGAATTTAAGATCTGAGGCACAGATGACATTTTTAAATCAAAGCCTGCTGGCTGGGGGCCTTTTGCGGAAGTTAAAGGGGCTTATCTACAGCTACCACCATCAGAGGCTCCTGTTCACAACTCCTTCCTCCAACACACACACACAAACACACAACACTACCCTCGAGAGCACTAGAGTGCAGAAAGCTAGGATTCCTAGGTAGGTACAAGCACTACAACTGAGCCTCAGTCTCATCTGTAATCTGGAGAAAATATCTACCTCTAGGGCCTGCAAACCAGGCAGGACACACAATTTTGAAGGGCTTAGAATTCACTCAGGCACCCTGGATTTGAAACCTGGTTCTGCCACTTACTAATTTGGTGACTTTAGGCAAGTAAATTAGCTTTATGCTTAGATATATTTATGTGTCCTATCCTCAAAGATGCTTCATCTTAACTGTTGTCTGGATTTAGAGACCGCTGTCCTCTAATTAGCTTAGCTACAGAGCCAGCCTTTCTGTCTCCTCTGCTGCCACCAGGTGGAGACGGTCTCCAGCCAGGGAAGATGGTCTAAACTGCAAATACGGTCCTGCCACTGCCCCGATTAGACATCTCCGAGGCAGCCCATGATCTTCAGCAACAAGTCCAACCTTCTTAATTGGTCATAGTTTAAGATCTGGCCCTGGCAATTGCTCTGGCTCTACCTTTTGCCACTTGTCTCTGGTGTCCAATGGACAAACCAGAACAAGCTACCCCCTCTTGCAAGATTGTACCTCAGAGTGAGTTTTTCTTGACTGGAGATACTGCTCAGTACACTTCCTTAAATATTATGTCCTCAGATCCTTCCAACAACCTTGTATGTTAGGTAGAACAAATATTTCAATCTCTACTTTCACAGAGGTAACTGGAGAAAAATTAAGTGACTTGCCCAAGGTCATAAAGTTAAGAAATGTCAAAGCTCGAACAAAACTCCATTTTTAAGTCTAGAACTCCTTGCAGCAGTTGACAACTTCCTAAAAGTAAATTTACAGCATAAAAGGAATGTATGCATTATAGAAATTTATATGACATAAAATTATTTTAATTCAATTCAATCCAGAAAAATTTTATATGCTGATGGCAACTATAAATAAGATAAAGGAGGCCCTTGTCCTCTTGGATTGTACAGTCTACAAGTGAAGACAGACATGAAACAGTGATTACAAGGGTGATCAGAGTTCAAAATGAAAGTGCTATTTGAGCTTACAGCAAGGTAATTTAATCTAGTCCAAAGGGTCAGGGAAGCCTCTATGAAGAAGAGAGAATAAAATAAAAATCATCCCATAATCTTACCACCAAAAATAACAGCACTTTGATTCAGGATTATTTTCCTCCAGTCTTTTCACATGTATTTTCATCAAACCCTTCCTTCAAAACCTAGGGCACTGCTGTCTGGATGCTCATTCTCTATAAATTGCTATCCCTTCTATTTTAGAATACCACAACTCAGTGGATTTTCTGGACAACTGCTTGCATGTAATATTAATATGTTACTGAAAAAGGTATCCACAACCTAAAGCAAGTGTGGAAATCATTGAGTTTGGCTTAAATAAGTTTTTAATGGCAGAACTCTCAGAGCTTCTAATACACTAATGAGTACTGTGAATCTCAAACAGGGCTTTTGGTAGGCATGGTCTCATTTTCTACGCTAATTGGATGGCGGATTTTTTATATTTTTATTTTTCAGAGGCATCTTGAAGGAGCACACTTTGGGAAACGCTGCTTTAACTCTATGACCCTAGGCACGCCCAGAGGGCCTTTCACTCTTTCAGAGCCCCCCGACTTTAGAGTGTGAAACTCCATGGATGTGTTAGGTTGATACAGCACCTCCCTGACAAAGCCAGGAGAGAAGGCTTCAGACTGCCTCCAGGACCTTCTCAAGTATCAGAGCCCAACTGTGCACTCTAGGCCTTGTTATGGGGGCAGGGGGGACATGTGGTTTCCTAGTCCACTGAGTGAGCACCATTTTTCCCCAGTTCCTGAAGAAAGAGTGGACACTGGAAGCTTTGATTCTGAGCCCCTTTTCCTCTTGGAAAGGGTCTAGTAGTTCCTGAAATCCGTCTAAAATGAATGTTATCGCTGTGGTGCCGCCACCTAGTGGTCATGGAGGGGAACACACAAGACAGTCATCTGCCTCCCTCCTTCCCTCCGCCCCAACCTAGGAGAGACTTCCCTCCTCAGAAGCCCTGACCTCCCCAAGCCACTGCTGTTGAACTGAGGAGCTTTAATTTTGCTATCCTTGCACCCTGATCCCGTGGCCCCTCATTAAGCTCAGGCTGTCGCCTCTTTCCCAGGATCCTTGACATCCTTTCTGACTGCTCCAAACAGGGCCTACCCCACCCTCCAAAATCTAGTTCCCTGAAGTGTTCCGGCCCCCAGAATTACCCAACCCTCCCTCCCTGATCTCCAAATTTCCATTGCTTCGTGTACCAAACTCATTTGATTGGGACATCATTTACAAAGTATGGTCAGAGCTATTACCTATGTGATCTCAGGTTATTCTCTTTACAGCCTTCAGGGAAAGTGATTCGATCATCATCCCAGTTTTTCAGATGAAGATACTAAGGGTCAGAGAGGCTGAGTGACTTGTAATTAGAGAATGGAGAGGTCAAGACTCAAATTCCTGTTGAGTGATTCCAGATTCCCTGTACTTTTCACTGCTAGCTTGTTTCTGATTACTAAGTCAAAGGAACAAATCTCTAATGTTGGAAATTCTGTCTTCAAATTAGGAGGGTGGAAAAACCTGCCTCTCCAGATCATCCACTGTGGACTGTTTAAAGAGAAATATGTTTGGACTGACCCTCAGAGAAAGAATATTTCAATAGATTTTCTAGGGCTCTGTGAGGCAAGGTGAAGACAAAAAGGCTTTGAAAAACCCACCCAACACCCTCCAGATGCAAAGTTTTATTATTATTACCATTAACCACCATTCTTTTCTGCCACTCCACTCCCCTGTCCAAATTCTGACCCTGAATATCGTAACTTGAGGCAATATAAAGCTTTTCCAAAATAAATGCTGACAGTACATCTCCCTTTAATTCACTTTCACAAACTCAGGATTCTCACCCTTTTGGATCACTGAAGAATTAAGTCTTGACTTCTAACAACAGAGGAGTAATTCCTGATGGAGACAGGATGTAACTGAGGTGCCCGTTTGTGATGCTTCCTGTGTGAAAGCCCTCAGGTGCCCACGATGTACAGGGAAAGGCCTGGCTCCCTGGCCTGAAGTGCAGGCTCTTCATGATCTCTCTTCATTGCTTTCTTTACCCACCATATCTCCTGGCTTTCCTGCAGGTGCACCCTACTCTTCAGCCTCACCAAATACTCGTGATTCCTGGGCTGCTCGCCATGCCCAGCCTACTGCTCATTAAGGACCCAACTCAAATAACAACTAGTAACACTTCAACTTTATTGAGTGCTTCCCAGGCACTGGTTTCAGTGCTATCCACATACTTTTATTTAATCCTCACAGTAACCCTATGAAGTAAATACTAGTACAGTGCTATGCCTTTTTTACAGACACAGACACTAAGGCACAGAGAGGTTAAGTAACATACAAAGAACACACAGCTAACAAGATTTGAATCTGTGCCATGCTCTCAACCCTCAGGCTGTACTGCCAGCCCAAATACACCTCCTCTAAGACACCTTCTTGATCTCCTCCAGCATCCTCTTTATTACAGCCTCACTGGGTATAAAATTATTGTAGCATTTACCACCTTGTAACCCTCAGCTTTGGATCCCCAGATACAAACTTTGCTGGAAGGAAATTCAGACACAATCCCTGTCGTGGCTGACCTTCCATAACCATCGATGGAGTCACTGAGTTATTCAAAGACCAGAGAATAGGAGGCCACGGAGCCCAAAGAAAGCTGCCAGGTGGTTTCAACAAAAATTCCAGACATATTCAATAAAATTTTGTCAGCCAAAACAAGGAAACAAAACTAGGAGCTTGCTGAAAGCCACTTTACATCTTCTATTTTATATACTATTAATTGTTTTTCATTTTTAGGAACCTCTTGTTTTGTCCCCAAATGAATGAAGGGAGGTGACAACGTTCATCCTTGTTTGACTGAACCCCCAGTCGGTGCATTCATCTGGCGGAGCTTACCCATAGCACACCCACGCACCCTATCTTCTCAGAACAGTCATTTACACCCACTGCCTCCACTTTTCACTTTCCACTTCCTTTTCAACCCGGAGTGAACTGAATGGCCTCCCAGAAGTTCAGTCCCATGGGTGCCCTACAGGCCTTGTAGTTCTTGATTTCCAGGAGCACTGGGTATAGCTGGCCAGGTGGCCGGTGGGCCCCGGGGAAACCAGGGATTTCACCAGAGTATTCCCACACCACTTGGCTCCAAGGTAATAACAGTAAGATATTTATACAGCCCTTTTTGTTTCCTGACTGAAAGGTCAAATACCAAGCTGCCCAGTGCAAAACAAGTCTCCTGGCAACTGTAGCCAAACCTACCATCTCCTTCCCTGAGAATGTGGGACCCTCAAGCAGATGGGGTGGTGTAACTGGGTGTGGCCATAAAGGGATGGCATGTTTGGGGACGTCTGGGGGGGGGCCTGGAATCTGACCTGGCCTGGCCCGGGCAGGGAACAGGATTAGGAAATTCGCTACGCTCAGGTGCAGCCACAGAGTTAGACTCGTGTAGGGCATGCTCATAATCAAAACTGAAATCCCAGTCAGTGCCTTGCACACAGTGGTTATCAGGACATGCCTATTCAAGAGAACTGACTTAAGGAGAATAAAGAAAACAGAAGTGAACATTTGTTAGGTGCTTCCTGTATTTCATGGACTGTGCTGAGGGCTTTACATGAAACATTTTTATTTCTCACAATTTATGAGGTAGGTATTATTATTATCAATCCTTTTCAACAAATAAGGAAAACGTGCTTAAGAGATGGCCCGAAATATCACAGTGGCAACTGTGGGGATGGGGGAGGGATGAGGCAGCCTTCGGAGGGATTTGATTTGTCAGCCCCCAGGGTCTCCCACGGCAGCTTTAGTCAGGCAGCTGCACCTTGATCCTCGCTATGGAGGGCCCACCTCCCCACTGTCCCCATTACCTGGGGAGGCCAGAGGTCGCTCTTGGTTCAGGGCATTGTAGCTCTTCCAGCTGTACTGAGGGGCTGGGGAGCCCTCCTTTGAGCTGCAGGTCAGCTGTATGTCATTTCCAATCACGGTCTCTCCCTCGATGGCACAGTCTGGCTTGGAGGGTGGCACTGCGTAGGGTGGGGGTGGGGTGGGGCGCACAAGAAGACAGCCGTAAGGTGGGACTTGAAGACAGCCTCCTCCCTCCAAATCACATGCAGATACTGCCTTCTCTGCTCACAGGCAGAGAAATTGATAGCTGAGCAGCGAGATGTAAAGCTATAAGACTAATCCACCCCAAAATATCTCTGGGGACAGTGGGAAGTATTGTGGACTGCCAATAGCTTTACCAGGCATGGTTTTGTACACTCCCTGGTTTGAGGTCATGGAATTTTGAAGATGCTCCGACATCTCCATTAAAAAGATGGGGATACTGAGGCCCCGAGAGGAAACTTGCTCAAGGGAACTGGCAGAGCTAGGGCTAGAACCCAGGTCTCATGACTCCAGAACCAGACCTCTTGCCAACAACCCAGAGAAGCTCCCTCTCTGTTGCCATTTTAGGTAAATCCTTCAATTCTTATGGGCCTTAGTGTTTCTATATGTAAAACGAGGGCACAACAAACCTTTTCTGTAAAGGGTCAGACAGTAAATCTTTAGGCTTTGCGGGACACAAAGTCTCTGTGGCTCTTTCTTCTGTTGCTGCTGCTGCTTTTTTTTCTTTCTTTCTTTTTTTAAAACAGGCTGTGGGCTGGAATTAGCATAGTTTGCCTGCTGGGTAAAATGATCTCTAAAGCCCTCCAACTCTGATTTCTCAGGAATGTTCCCTTTGGATTAAGCATCATCCTCTTCCCATGCTCTGCTGATAAAACGCAATTGCCATGAGTGACTGGGTGGTAGGAGGGAAACCAGACAGCAGCAGAGTTGTGTGTTGGGTGGAGAATGAGGAACGAAGGGATGGGAGGGGGCAGAGATAAGGAGAGGAAGTCACAAAAATCTACAGGTCACCCTCAGCTCACATTCTTAACCTCTTCTCCCAGAATTTCTAGAGACCTGAAGCCTGTGCCTTCCACTCAGCATTGCTAACTTACCATTTCATAGAGTAGTTCATTTTACAAACTTTATTGAGCACCTACTGTATGCCTGATACTGCTGGGCCCTGGGAGGGCATAGTGAGTGAGTCCTTGTGTTCAAGGAACACAGCAGAGGGAAAAGACAAGGAATTGGGCAATGACCAGGCAGGAGGCAGAGCTGCTGAGGCAGGGAGGGCCCGTCTGAGGGCCACTGGCCTACTCACAGCATCGGCTGTGACCAGAAGAAAGAGGGAGAGCAAATGAGGCCAATGGTGCAAGGAGAGGGGGCCAAAAAGGAGGGTAGCAGAGAAAGAGTGGCAAGGGAGCCAGGCAGAAAAAATGTGTGCAAAGGCTCAGAGGCAAGAAGAAGCATGGCATATGCTTGAACTTTCAGGTAGAGTGCTTGGGGGTAGGTAGGGGAGGACACATTGTAGAGAGGGATATTTCCAAAATCCCTGTGCTGCCACCCTGTCCCCTCCACCTCTTCCTTTATGTGCCCCCTTAACTGGCTTGATTGCCCCAATAATAGTGCTTCCCATTCTACAGTCCAGATGTACAGGTGCACAGTCACTGAACACCCTACCTGGCCCCTCCCAGAAGTTGCTGGTGGGAGCTGAAAATGAGGACGCGACCTGCCCCATCCAGGACACACCACTTCCCTCTGGTCCACCAGCCTATGGATTTTTCTCTCAGAAATAGGTAGTGAGGGCCAGCTAGGTATGGGGCAAACATGGGGACAAATCAGAGACATTCCCTTAATGCCACCACCAGGTGGACAGTCCCTAAACCTAAGAGGCCCAGAGTTCAACTGGGACTGAAGCAGCCTGGGAAGGACGAGCCTGCCGCCTGAGAAGCACTTATGCAAGCAGCCCCCGTCCATCCTGCTGGCCCAGCAAGCAGGTACCTGGGGGACAAGAGAAGGTGAGCACCACTTCCCAGGAGAGGCCCCTCTAGGACAGGGCTGATGAGCCAGGCAAGCTGCATCTCCTAACCTCTCTAGAGCTACAGGAATGTCCCTCTTCCTCATCAAAAACCATTCACTCTTCTTTCCCATTTAAAGAGACAAAGCATTCATTCCATATCAGAGAGCTGGCCTAAAATCTAAGTACGACCTAGGAAGTCCCATATCAACCCAAATTCATACTAAGTGAAAGTGCTTGATAGTCAAGCCTTTCTATGACCAGATTTCTCTGGCATATGGGACAAGAGGGGCAGGGAAGTGACTGTGAGGACACTGAGCATCTAGGGAAGCATGAATAGGCATGCTGAACACATCCCAAGGCTTGCTTTCCTTCTTCCACACATTTGCTAAGGGGCAATTATTATAAGCAAATCCTTAATTCACCCCAGATCCAGAAGTTAGAGACAACGGCAAACAAGGGACCCACACGTACCCAAAGAGCCCCTGTGAACCTGGCCAGCCTTGTGGAGCAATGTGTCAGGTTCTTGGTCCCCAGACCCTTAACCTCATCTCAGGACCCCCTGCCCCCCTCTTTCCAGATCCCTCCCTGAAGGTCTCTCTCCTCAGCCCCCCACCATCAAAACCAGCTAGGACCTGGACTCAGATCTAGTTCAAATAACCCTTCGTGCACAAGGTAGGGGGCTGTGAGACGTTCCGGGCTCGCGTAGTTCGCTGATTCTCGTTGCCTCCTCTTACCTCCCAAGCAGGATGCAGTTGCTACCTGAGCATTTATTAATGAGGGTGCTACAAAAGGGGACTGGGATGGGCTTTGAGGCTTCTCAATGTCAGCCCGGGATGCTGTGCTCCCGCCCGCGGAAGCCAGGGGGCGCCAGAGGCTGGACAGTCGACCGATCCCGCCCCGCGGGCTCAGCGCTCGGGGGACCTGAAGGTTTCCCCGGTGAGACTAAGATGCGCGCTCGGCCCGGCCGCGGCTGCAGGACTGCCTCCTGTCTGGAAACTCCTTGCTCCCCCAGTTTACTGTGAGGTCACCCAGCCCGAGTGGGCGGGGCCCGTGTAATGAAAGCCCTGCTGCCTAAAAATAGCCCGACTGCAAAGCCATTTGGAAAGAAAACGTTAAAAAAAAAAAAAAAAGATTTCTATCGGATTTCTTACCATTTTGTGCAAAATAATCTTTTTAAGCAAAACATTTACGCCGAATTCCATAATCTCAGATTAAACTTGTGTCTACCCTTCGAGTTAACTAGTTCCTTTCTTAAAATGCAACTGGCCCGGAGAAAGGAGGGGAGATCGGGCATTCCTGCTTAAGTGGGATCTCCCTGCCATGCCTCGCAAGCAGCTGAAATGCGTTGCCAGAAAAAACGGGAACTATTTACAGGATGCCAGAAGGAGGCAGAATTAGCTAGAGAAAGGCCAGTTGGGGAGCAGAGAGGAACTCCACTGGGGGCAAACTGAGGCAACAGGAGAGGGAGAGGGGGAGGGGGGAAGGCGCGGGAAGAGAAACAAGGTAAATAGCTCATAGCCTTGGCTTGGTATTCTCTCTCCCGGGGTGTATTCCAAGGACCTAATGCAAATAAAAATTAAAACCTATGCACACAAAAATGTTGTTGCAAACTATTATAAAAAATGTTTATATCACTATCAACTGGAAACAGCCTGAGTGTCCATTCCAGTGATAGGGAACTCAGCATCTGGAGGGGTACATAGCCTAAAGAACAAAAGGTGTTAAGACAGCCAGGGAAGTGTCTGCCACGCAGAGCGAAAAGAGAAAAGCACCAACTCCTTAGACTACAAATTCAGTTATGTCCACAAATAAACATGTAGAGAGGAGATGGATGAGTGCTGGAGAAATGCAAAACGTAGGAAGGGAGTAGGGTATATAGGTGCAGGTCTTTCATTTTTAGTTTTGTAGTTCTAAAATAAATAAATATATATTTTCTTTAAAGAGGCACTGGAGCACCAAGCACAGCTATTTGTTTACCCGTGTTTAGGCTTAGGCTGCTCCCCCAGCAGAAAAGGAGAGCAGAGGTGAAATAGGGTTCATTTGAACAAACTTTCCATACATGTGAAATCTTGACTAAGGAGCCCTCTCCAGACAGGCAGCTCTGATTCAATGCAGCAGGGTAGAAGCTAGACTTCCAGCCTGCCCGCCCCCACTCAGAATCTGGGGTAACTAAAACAAAGCTGTTAAAATACCATAAGAGGACAAAGTGAAATGGTGACGACTGTGCCCATGAAATGAGAGGGGGTGAAAACATTCCCAGAGCTTCAAGACCTCAGACTCCCCATTAAAACCCCGAAAGAAGGAGCCATACACTTGCGGGGTGGCTGGGCTTTGGTCTCCCAGATGCCGTAAACCATGACCTTCAGCATGCAGAGCAGTTACAGAATTCTCAGTTATCAGTGGGTAGTGGATCCAAGATGTGGGTGTTCTGAGACAGATGGGAGCATCCAGGGCTGGCATTGCTCTGCCCCTCCAAATTACTGTCCGTATGGGTGCCGGAAGGACGGAATATAAGTTAATGCCATGGCAAGACAAAGCATAGTGTACAAGCTTACATCTGCTATAGAGTAAAAGAGAGAGGGTGCATTCTAAAGGGAAGTAAATCTAAAAGAGTTTGGGGATCATTCCGAATTGGAATGATTACTCTTTGGCAGTGGCAGGGTTATTCCGGTGGAATGCGGAAGGGTTTTGAATTTAGACAGAACTGTCTCCATCCCAGCTTGGACAGTTTCTAGTGGTCATTTAACCTTATCAGCCTCAATGTTGTCTTACGAAATGCAAGTATTATCACTATTCACTTTTACAGATTTATTGCCAAGATTAGATGAGATAGTTTTGGCAAAGCACTCCCTCAGTAAATGGGAGTTATTGTGATTATTAAGTTGGTATTATCTGTAAGAACTCTCACACAGTCAAAGGTAATTTGGCAATTTACCGCCGATTAATATAGACCATCCGCTCGGTTTGCCACTGCCTCTGCCCTGGGAGGATGTAGAGAGAATAGCGGTTACGTGGCTACCTGAGATGAATAGAGGATTGTGAGGGGGTTACCCTAAATAAGCAAAACAGCACCTCATCCATCCACAGGAGCTCTGGAATTCTATGATTAGAGATTCCTTGTTATTGAAGGCCATAAAATAAAATCTGAAATACCATCTTCATAGATAAGACTTAATATTGTTTAAATGTCATTCCTTTAAAATTAATATGTAAATTGAATGGAATTCCAATCAACTTTTTTTAGCTAGGTAAAGTGATATTAAAGTTAACATGGCCATGTAAAAATGGCCAAAAACTTTTTTTAAAAAATTTAGTAAGGGAACATATTTCATAGCACCAGATATTAAAACCAACTATATAAACACTGATATCTCAACTAAAAATAATAATAATAAATGTCAACACTGACTATAAACATACTGTAATCAAAACCATATGATATTGGCATAAGAATAATCAAAAGGATAAACAGAGCAAAAATAAGGAGTACAAAAACACAGTAAAGTATATGTAAGGACTTAATATGTTGTAAAGCTGGCATTCCAGTAGAAAAATAATTGTTTCTTTGGTATTGTAAATAATGCTGAGGTAACTGATTATCCATTTGGAAGAAAAAGTCTGACTCCTAGGATGCTAGGCACAAAAGAAATTCCAGATGAAATAAAGGTCTAAAGGTAATAAATAAAACTTTTAGACCTATGAAAAGAATATTAATTTCATTTTTATAATCCCAAGGGTGTGGTAAGAGATCTTCTTGGACAAGACACAAAATACAAAATCCATAAAGGAAAACAACAACAGATTTGACTATGTAACAGGATGTGGAATAGGACTCTCCTGTTGTCTCAGAGTTTAAAACCTCTGAGTTGAGGACAAGCTGGTAGTGTCCTCTGTACTAAAGAGAGGCACGAGAAAGAACCCAGCAGGCCTTACAGGGAGCAAGTCCTCTGACTATCCATCAGCCAGCCTTCTCCAGCCTATGTAAGACAAGTCTAGAGATTCATTAGGGAAACATTTCTTCGAAGAGCCTCCTCAGGAATGGCGATCTGTGTGTCTCCCCTCCTTCTCTTGGGGAAAGGGAGGAAGGTATCTCCCGCTTCTCCCCACCATTTCAGACCAAGCAAGGGAAGGCACCAAGACCCTCTCATGTAGAGATTGGGGTTTTCTGCTCTGGGGAGGCTGGCTCTTCTGACTCTCTGGCCAAGGCTTGCCTGATGGTGGAAACCCACAGGCTCTCACAGCACCGCTCACAGAATGCAGTGGTGTAAGGACTTGAGGGATGTCCCTGAGTATCTGGGGGACCTGCCCGAAGAGAATTCAGCAAGGAGAGGCCTATCTTCTCGGGTGCAGGTTTAGCAGTGTGATGGTCAAGTTCACTTGTCAGCTTGGCCAGGTCATGGTGTCCAGTGGTTTGGTCAAGCAAGCACTGGTCCTATTGTTACTTAGAAGCTATTTTGTAGATGGAAATCATTAGTCCGTTGATTGCATATCAACAAAGGAGATTGCCTTCAGCAATGAGAGGGGTCTCATTTAATCAGTTGAAGGGCTTAAAGGGAGACCTGATGACTTTAGCAGCCACAAAGAAATTCTGTCTTTTTAAGCCAGCCAGCTTCTCCTGGGGAATTCATGGAAAACCTTCACTGGGTTCCCAACTTGTAACCTGTCCTAAGGAATTTGGGAGTCCCAATCCCGATGGTCACATGAAACAATTCCTATAATAAATCTCATAATATTTACATATATATATATGTATGTATGTGTGTGTATGTGTGTTTGTGTATATCCTGTCGGTTCTGTTTCCTTGGAGGACTTTGACTAACGCAAGCAGGAGGTTCAACTCATGTCATACTGGAGACTGTGCTGGAGAGCTGCCTCCTGGGCCAAGAGGAGCAGGAGCAAGTAGCCCAGAGCAGCAGGAGGGATGGAAGAGGACAGAGGATGTGAGATTTCAGCCAGAGGGTGTGCTACCTGTATCTGAAAAGGAGGCAAGCTGAAGGGCCCTATGTGGGAAAAAGGACTTTGCCTTTTTTCCTTTAACCCTCTCTCCCCCAGCCATGACCTTAGAGAAGTAAGAAATAGATGTGGGAGCAGGTAGATTAGGGAGAGTGAAGAAACAGACCCATGTCCTCCTTTCTGCTGGTCCCCAAGCTTTAAGGGGTCAGGCCCAAGCTAGGAACAGGTATTAAGCTTATTGGGTATTAGAATAAATTTGTATTTAGACCGGACTGGGTTAATTTTTTTTTCTCTATTAGAGAGGTTGTGGGTTTACAGAATAATCGTGCATAAAATACAGACTGAACTTTTTAATACCTGAAAGTGACCAGAAATTTATCAACTATTCCTATGATGCTGTGATGAGGTAGGGAAGATAGAACCAGCACAGTTTGCTTGAAGGCAGTGGAGGAAAAACGAACAAAACACAACCTATTTCCTGATTGCTGTATGTGATCAAATTTTGATTATTCAGTGAATTAGCTATAATTAAAGTAAATTAAAATTTTCTGTGTGGCAAAGAACACTATAAATACAACCACAAGAAAATAAATTGGTAATACATATGACAAAGAGTTGACATGCTTAATATACAAAGAGCCCCTAGAAATTAATAAGGAAAACTACTCAGTTGAGAAAAGGCAAAGGAAATGAATAGCAATTCAAAGAGGAGAAAGTCCCAATGGACAAAAATCTTATGAAAAAGTGTACCACTTTATTGGTTGGGAAAATGAAAATCAAACAGCAATGTGATAATATTTTCACCTAGCAAACAACAAAAATTAGAAAGACTGAGACTAGTCAGCACTGGTGAGGATCTGGGAAAACAGGCATGCTCATATAATCCTTACAGCAATATAAGTTGTGCAACCTTTTGAGGAAGTATTTTTACAGTATGTATTAAAATTTAACGAAAGCATAGTCTCTGGCCTAGCAATTTTACTTTTAAGAATCTACTCAACAGAAATAAAAACAACTGGGTGAAAGAATATATGTGTATGTGTGTGTGTGTGTGTGTATCTATACATATATTTGGAGGTACATTGCAGTATTGTTTGTATGAAAATTGGTAATGGTGTGAATGTCAGTCAGTAGCAGTACATTTTAATAAATCATGTTCCGCCCAGGCAATGGAATGTATGCTGTCATTAGCTAGATCTAAGTGTACTGATTTGGAGAAATGCGCATGAAACATTAAGTTGCAAGGTGATCTATATTTGATCCCATTTTTGAAAAGAAAGGAAAGAAAGAAAAATTTTGAAGTGTGTGTGTGTGTATGTTGAATGAACATAAAGAGAAGCATGGAAGAACACACACCAGTGTTACCACTGGCTACCTCATTGATGGTAGTGTGAGAAGAGGAGGAGATCTTTAGAATCACTGTTATTCTTTACGCAGTGCTATTTTGTTTGATTTGCTATAGTGCTTTCAAAAAGCCAGGCAGTTACCTTATACAATTTAAAGACAAAACAAGACAAAACCAAGTAGCATAAAGGGAAAAAGAGAAAAGGAAAAATTATCCATTGTTTTGGGCTAAAAGCTTGTCACCTCCTAGAGGTAGGGACCATTTCTTGTATTGAGCCTGGAACAAGCACTCACTAAAGTTTTTCCAATAACCATGGTGGACTGAACCGTGTACTCTAGTTTGGACACGTTCTTGGTTTTGGTCTGCATTCTGGTGGGTGTGGATCCACTGTAAATAAGATTGCTTCAAGATGTTACTTCAGTTAAGGTGCGGCCCCATTGATCAGGTTGGGCTTTAGTCCAGATTACTGGAGTTCTTTGTAAGCTGAGTGAAAATCAGATGGAGAAAGAAGCCATGGGGAACAGTCAAAAGTTGGAAGTGAGTGGAACCCAGAAGCGAAAAGAGAAGGCACTGCCATGTGCATTGTCATGTGATGGGAAAGCCAAGGAACAAGGATTGCCTACAGACAGTACCAGAATACAACAGTCTTTGGGAGAAAGCATTGGTTTGCTGACATCTTGATTTTAAACTTCTCTTAGCCTCAAAACCATGAGCCAATAAATTCCCATTTGTTTTAGCAGCTAGAAAACTAGAATACTGTTTAACTCTGAGTCAGCTGCTGCCTTTCTCTGGGCCTCATCTGCAAAACGAGGATATTAAACTAGATGAACTTTCAGAACCTTCCAAAATTATAAATTACAACAATAAGCCATTTGTATGAAAAGAATGACCTTGGGTCATATTTCAAAGCCAGTAGAACCTGATCAATGGTGTGGTTTTGGGGATCAAGGGATGGGAAGATGGTGGTATAAAGGGTTTCAATATGTAACTGAATTTATGAGAAGGAAAGACATACTACCTGCAAGAGGCATGATTTGAAGTATCAAATCAAGGCACAGTAAGAGTCTACACAGTGGGATTTAGGATTTCCCTTTTTCTTCTCTTTAATGAGTTTGGCAGGAAAAATAGAAGAGCTGGTGTGATGGAAAAAGCACCTAACAGAGCACCAAACAGAATGGCCACAGCTGGCCGCCAGGGACTACGCCACATGGGCCTTCTCTGCCCTCAGGAATTGTCTGCTATTCACGGAGAACTCAGAAGAGTCTTCAGTTCCAAGGGGAGGAACAGCACCTGCTGCCTTTAGACAGACCTGGTGAGTGGACAGGGTCTTAGTTCATCACCACCTACTGCCGCCTCTGGCTTTACCTCACCACCAGGTCCTTGTCCTCCCATCCCCTCTGCTCAGTCACCCTAGGAAAGCGAACCATGAGGATGGAGACACTCACCGAGGACCAAGAGGCGGATGCGTGACTTGGAGGTGCCATCTAGATCTGACATCAGCAAGACCGAGCACTCGTAGGTGCCGTTGTCATCCATGGTCAGCTGGCCGATGGTGATGGAGGCGTCTGACCGCTCAGCATCGCTGGATACATTGACGCGGTTCTTATAGAGATCACCATAGGTGTATTGTCTGGTTTCAAATTCCCAGGTAACCACCCTCTCCTGGAGAGAAGAAGAAGTGCTACTTGGTCTCTATCTGTGGGCCTGGCACGGTGCTCCGCGATTCTTCCAGCCTGACCCCTCACCACATTCCCAGAGCCTGGAGGAGTGTGGATACAGCCACCCCTCAGAACTCACAGACAGCCCTAACACTTGCTACCCATTGACGGCTGCCTTTTAATGTGTGTGTGTGTGCGTGTGTGCATGCACATGTGTATGTATGTGTGTATATACATACATATATATATACACACACACTAATGAAAACAGACTGAGCCAGGTGTACAGTTCATAGCACAGGAGCACAAGTGGATAAATGAGGCTCTCAGATCCTAACACTTTCACCACTTGTGCTCTGTGACATCTCTCACCCATCTCATTTCAGTCCATTGTCTAGTCTCACTCACTTAGTCGACCAGTATTTATTCAGCATTTACTGTGTGCCAGACATTGTGCTAGGCAGCCACCCTTGGCTTCCAAGCCTACTTGATACACTTGACTCTTGCCTTTAGAATTTATTATTCATCGATATACTCATTTTTTATCAAACAGTATGTGGTGGTGTTTAAGGTCACAGACTTTTCAGCCAGACTGCCTCAGTGCAAATCCCAATTCTGCCTCTTACTGGTTGTATGATATTGTGCAAAATGCTTAACCTCTCTGTGACATCTCTTTGACTCTCTTCCCTCTTCCACAAAAATGGAATCAGGGATCCACCAATCAGTAAACAACTTTAGTGTCCACCTTGGTACCCAGCTACGTGCCTGGCCTGTACCTGAGACCTTGGGTCCAGTTTGCCAGATACCAGACATGATGGTGAAAGGTGTCCTTCGGTTTCTGCAAGCAAAGGCAGCAGCTTCCCTGCCTCAATTTTACCCTGGGGATTCTGGGACCGGGCAGGACACGTGCCATGGCCCAGAGTGGGTCCCTTGGGCAGCAGATAGCAGTGTGCATCAGGCCAAGACTTACTTTCCTTCCCCATCAATCCTGCCACCCTAGGACTCGGATGTGCCGAGGCCATCCCTATACGCTTTCATTCAAGAGTGGTCAGGGACCTAATGTTTATCTCTGCCAGACATGTTTGCACTCAGAAAGTAGAACCACTTTCATAAATCTATGAATAGATGCTCCGCTTCTCTTATAATTAAAGAAATGTGAAACTGATTAATAATGAGATTCCATTTTCCACTTATCAAATTGGCAAATTCAGACAATTTGGGAATATTCTATATTGGCTTGGGTTGGAGAAATAGATGCTCTCACTGTTCTGTTGTCGGTGAAAGTATAGATTGGTGTAACATCTACCTGAGGACAATTTGATATTATTTATCAAAACTTTAAATTCAAATACCCTTTGACCCAGCAGTCCTAATAATTTATCCTATGGACATGCATATATATATCCAAAGACATACATATAAGGGTATTAATTGTAGCATTTCAAATGTCCATCAATAGTACATACAGTACATTTATAAACTAGAATGCTCTATGCAGCTGTTAAAAAAAGAGAATGAAACATAAATGTACTGATACAGAGAAAGAACTCTAAGATATATGGTTAAGAGAGCAAAAGCCAAGTACAGAGCAATGTGTGTGTAGTGTGTGTAAGTACATATTAGTATACACGTATGTGTGTATACATAAAAACATGTATCTATGTTTGTATATGTGTGAGCATCCATGGAAGGCTTCTAAGAGTAGCTGCCTTTGATGAGGGGATTAGGGGACTGGATCCAGTATGTGAGGCGGACGACTTTTCACTTGCGTGCTTTTGTACTGTTTGACTCTTCTGCCTCAGGTATGGATTACTTAAACAAACACATACCACATGGATGAGACTGTAGGGAAAGAGACACCCTCATAAATTGCTTGTGGGAACACAAAATGTTCCCCTATTGAAGGCAACTTGGTAATCTGTATAAAAATTATACAAGCATTTACTCTTGTGGGAATGAATCCTACAGGTATAAATGCACACACACACAATGACATGTACAGGGTTATTCTTGGTATTCCTGGTAATAAGAGAAGAATATAGGTAAGTAAGTGTCCAACATTAGAGGGCTGGTTAAATAGCAACAGTGCACCCACATGATAGAATCCTATGTAGCTCTACAAAGAATGAGGAAATTCTGCTGACTGATATGGAGACATCTCCAGGACTTAGAATAAGTGAAAAACACAAGGGGCCAAACGGGGCCTAGACTGTGCTACCTTTTGTGTAAAAAGAGGGGGAAATAGGAATACATATATACTATATTATACTGCACTATAATACAAAATTTGGCTGGTCTTTGTCCTCAGTTTCCAGGAAAGCAACCTCTGAATCTGTGGAATTTCCTGTGATGGGAGTGTTTTCTGTTCTTGGTGGGCCCAGGATCACAGCTGATTGTTAGATGCTAATGAGATGACAGGGTGGGACCCACCAGAAAGGCTAAGGGGGTTGGGGCTTCGGGTCATATCAGCCCCACCTCCCTCACCTCTGGGAGGGGAGGGGGCTGCAGATGGAGCTTAACCACGTGGGTTGATTCCATCAATCATGCCTATGTAAGGACACCCCATACAAACTCGGGACACTCGAAGCTACAATGAGCTTCCATGATTGAGAAAATACATCACTGCTGTACCAGGAGGGTGACACCTTCTCACTCCATACGGAGAGGATGCAAAAGTTTGTGTTTCAGATGCTCCGAGACCTCTCCCTATGAACCTCTTCTTCAGCTTCTCTTTATTTGTATCACCTTGCTATAATAAAACTATAATCATAAGTATAGCACTTTCAATGAGTTCTGTGAGTCTTTCTAGTGAATTATTGAACCCAAAGAGGTGGTGGGAACACCTGAATTTGTAGTCAGCTAGTGAGAGATGTGGGTGGCCTAGGCCCCCAAACTAGTGACTGGTAGAGCCTAAAGGACAATCTTGTTAGAGGATTGTCCCCTTAACCTGTGGAGTCTGGGCTGACACTGGGTAGAGTGAGAATTTAATTGAATTAAGTTACTACAGTATTTGCAGTTGGTGTCAGAAATCTGTAGAAATGGCTTTTGAAGTTTCTGATAACCTTCTCAAACATGTATATAGCGTGTATGTATATATAGTCACATTTTCTTGGATTTGCTGGAAGGATACACACAAAAAATTACAAAATTGGTTATTTTAGACAAGAGTGATAGTCAAAATACTTTTGTAGCAGAGATACCAACCAATCAGAATAGGCACTGGCCAAAAGCAATCAGTACCAGTGAAATTCAGCCTTGCCTGGGTGGGGGCGGGGGGCGGGGTGGGGAGGCAAGCAGGGGGTGGGAACAGGGTGGGTGGGACAGGAGGGTCAGGCATGGGAATGAGGCTTCCCAACAAACACCTTTTATAATGTTGAATATTTGACCCATGGGATTAGATTATCTATTCAAAAATAGAAAATAAAATCTCCATTGCACCCCTAAAAGAATCCAAACAGGAAAAAAAAATTACTCTATAAAGCAAAATTTGCCTCAGGGAAAGGGCTTCATTAATCACAAGGAATGACTGACTCGAATGGCACCACTTAGAGTGGGCAACAGAAAAATCAGGGCAGGTGAGTTTCTCGGAATAAAGGTGGCATAACCTGGCCTTCCCTGGGGCCGGCCTTCACTGCTCCCTCCCCACCCACCCCAGCCTGGATTTCTTACGTCTAACATTTACAGGAAGCTTTTGTGGCGTTTGCCTTCCAAGGGGTATTAACGATTCCAAGGATGCCCCTCGGCGGAACAAGCTGGCCTTGCCCCAGACCTTTGAAGATCCTCACCGAGTGACTCCACAGCAGCTTGTCCCACTGGATGATTCCGCGTCGGTCAGGGACAGAAGTGTGGTAGGTGCACGGGAGCGTGACGCTCCGTCCCCGGGCCGCGTCCAGGGTGTGCTGCGGGGTTTCCACAGTGATGGCGCCGACACTCATCCGGACTGGAAAGAAAGCAGGAAGCGGGAGGGAGGAGTAAAGGACGAGGGCGCACCCAGCCGTGGGGCCCCTCGGAGCTTCCGGGGATGTCTAGGGACGCGCTCGCTCCTGCCACCGGCGGGACCTGCTGCTCTACCCCAAGGCTGGGCTGAAGGCAAACACGTGCACCTGGGTCCCCTCCGCCCTTTCTTCAGCACCACAGAGAAGTTTTAGGCGTTGTGTGGTGGAGTGGGGGGGGGCTGGCAGCCTGGCTTTGATCCACAGCCTCCTCCCCACACACACACCTTACCAGCTGAGTAGACTTCCCTCAGCCTCAGTATTCTCATCCATAAAATAGGAACACTAATATTTACCACTCCAAAGTTGATGAGAGCATTACATGAGATAATATTTATAAAGGGCTTTATTTAATGACTGGCACACAGAAAGTTCTCAATATTACCTGCCCTCTTTACTCTTGTGAGGAGAATTTATTCATTTATGTAACAAATATTTATGGAACACTTAATATGTGGTGAGAAATTCTAGGAATAAGATTAAATCAAGTTAAGAGACAGAAGGGACTCCTAGGGGAGTTTATTTTATATAAGGTTATCAGGAAAGGCCTCTCCAATAAGGAGACAGGGAACTGAAAAAGGTGAGAAAGAGACTGTGGCCACAGCATTTCTCCCATCACACACACCCTTCTTACGACGTGACGCTGACACCCTTCCATCAGGAGGCAGGGTCCGCATTTCCTCCCCTTGAATCTGGACATGCCCGTGACAGCAGGGTAAGTGAGGCTTTGTGACCTCTGAGGCTAACCCATAAAAGGCCATCGGCCTCTGCCTGGCCTCTTGGGATGCTCACCCTGGGGACCCAGCACCATACGAGGAAAAGAGCATCCCTATGGAAAGGCTACACGTGGGGTCCCAGACACAGCCCCAGCAGAGGTCCCTTCCGACAGCCTGCACCAGCTGCCAGGCTTGGGAGGAGCCATCCCAGCTGACCCCAAAGGAGCAGAGATGACCTAGCCCTGCTGAGCCCTGCCCTAATGGAAGATCTGTGGGCCATATTTATATATAGTCACTGTTTTAAGTCACTAAGTTTTGGGGTGGCTCATTATGCAGCAATAGATCACTAGAACAAGAGCCAGCAGGATGTGTTGTAGGGAGAACTTTGCAGGCAGATGCCCAGCAAGGGCAAGGCTAAGACAGGAGTAAATTTGGCCCATGAGAGGAACACCAAGGAAGCCAGCGTGGGAGGAGGGCAGGGAATGAGGAGGAGAGAGGAGGCAGAGAAGCAGAAGGGTCTCAGGTGACATCAGGCCTTGGAAGCCATATAGGACTTTATAGTTTACTCTGAATGAGATAGGAAGCCATTGAAGGGATTTAAGCGGAGGTAACGTGACAAACATTTCTAGATCATCTGGCCAAAGTGAGGTGACTAGACAGGAAATGGATGGGGAAGAGAGTGGAGGTAGGGAGACTGTGCAAGAGGCTCTTTCAATAGTCCAGGTGAGTGCTAATGGTGGCTTGGACTCAAGTGGTGGTAGTGAAGGTGGTGGGAAGTGTCCAATCTGCGATGTATGTAGAAAGTAGAGCCAAAAGTATTTGACAACAGATTAAATTTGGCATGTTAGAGAAAATAAGCAGTTTGAGCATGAATACAAGGATTTGGCCTGAGCAACTGGAAGAATAGAACTGTCATTTACTAAGATGATGAAGGCTGAGGAATGAGCAGGTTTCAGGGAGGAGCTCAGGAGTCTGTGGATTTTTGAAGTTTGAGATCCCCGTTGAATATACTGGAAGAGGAAGTTATGAAAGCTTGGGGAGGTCTAGGATTGAGATGGCTCTAGATGGTTTTTAAGGCCAGAGGGTGGAGAGTATCACTGGAGGAATTGCATATAGATAGGGAAGATATCTGGGGACTGAGCCCTGGGACATGCCAATGCTTGGAGGTGGGGAAGACCAGGAGGAACCAGAAGGCAGACAGGGAAGAACTGGCTAGGGAAATAGGAAAAGACCAAAAGAAAGGCCAAGTGAGAATAGTGTTTCCTAAAAGTAGAGGGTCAGCTACTCAAATGCTGCTGATCAGACAGACCTATGAACTGAGGACTAAGAGATGACCCCTCGATGTGGCAACATGGATGTGACAATGGCCATGAGCAGAGTCAGGGAGTGGTGGGGAGGAGGCCAAAATGCAGCAGGTCCCAGAGCAAATGGGTCAAGAAGAAGTGAACAGCTGGAAAGAAGAGAGTGGAAAGGGATCATAGTAGCTGAAGAAGGCTGTAAGATCAAGAGAGGTTTGTGTTGTTTTTATGTGTGTGTGCGCATGCATGTCTGATGATTTAAAAAATATTTTTGGCATTGTGTTTGATGATGAGGGATATGAACAAAGAGGGGATGGGGACATAAGTGATGTCCTTGTAGGGTGAGTGGGACTGTGACCCACAAGGGAGGGCAGACCTTAGAGATGATCCCAGGCAACCTGTCCACTGAAACAGGATGTGGCTAATACTGCAGGTGGGTTGGTAGTTTCGGTAAAAGGAGTGCGAGCAAGTTGTTTCTGAGTGTTTCTGTGATGAGGTTGCAATGTTCTGTGTAAGACCACCCTCCCATCACCAGTCTCTGAAGACTCCATTAGCCCATCAAAGTTTTGGTTGGATTAACAAGCTTCTCTTAAAGTACAAATAGCTCCAAGGGACCCTTTAAAACACTCAAGTGTTCACACTTTAGTATAAAGCACTTTACTATAAGTACTTCATAAAGTCAAAATCAGCCACCCTTCCAGAACAGTCATTGTGTAGGCTCTGTGAGAGCAATGTGAGCTTGTGGGAATGGTTTATAAATCCAGAGAGTATTTGATACTGCAGGACAGAGGGACAGGAAGCTGTTAAACCCTAACTTTCCCTTCCTCGGTATTTGCATGGATTCATCGTGGTGATAACCAGCACCAGATGCCCCTAGAAGCTGGTATAAATGTTGGCTTCCCGAGCTGCCATACCTGCTCCAGAGGCACCCCCCACAAGGTCAAGGTTTATCAAATGACCCTCAATATTGCCAATGGTCTTTCCACCTTCTTCATCTATTGGAAAACACATTCACTAGACTTACAGGTTACTCTACATCTGAAGTTTGTTTGCTTTAACAGGGCCCCCTGATGTCATCTTCCCAGTTACCACCTGGAGCCTTCTGCCTCTGTTCGGAGAGCCCGTCTATATATCATTCCCAGCAATCCCGGGGGTAGGCTGATCTCACCTCTGTATCTTGCCTGGACCAGCATATACAGTTCCCTGGGACCTGGCCTCTCCATGCCCTGTGTCCTCTGGTTCCCTCCTTGTCTAACATTCCAGAAGCTGCCCATTAAGGGACTGCTGCCTCTGGCTGAACCCAGCTGGCCTGTTCACTGTTGCCCCACCATGTCCCCGGCAGCATATTGTATCTGGTGGTACTGATTCTCACTATCAAATCAAAGAGAACCAACTAAAGTCATTCCTTTAGACAACTGAGTGTCTAATTACATGCTCAGGATAAAAAGAGTGTTAAGCCAGTGGTCAAAGGAAGGAAAATGAGTCAGTATTTCTCAATTCCTACTAGTCCCATATTATGTTAATTATACCTCAATGGTATTCCCCTTAATGGTAGGCATTTTTATTATTCCTATTTTATAGATGAAGAAAATGAGTTTCCATGAAGTTAAGCAATTGGCTGTGTATGAGAGTCAGTAAATGGTGGGACTGGAATTCAAATGCAGTCTGAAAGGCGCAGCTCCCAGGCAGAATGTCTGTCAGATCCAGGTGGCTCCAGAGA
>PVKY010002536.1:0-25141 GCA_004027775.1 Bradypus variegatus | reverse complement strand
GCTAGGACTATAGTGAAATTTCTTTCCTTCTAAAACAATCAAAATGAGGACAAGATAACTAAAATCAACTGATATAGTTTGCTATTGCTGCCAGAATGCAAAACACCAGAGATGGATTGGCTTTTATAAAAGTGGGTTTATTTGGTTACACAGTTACAGTCTTAAGGCCATGAAGTGTCCAAGGTAACACATCAGCAATCAGGTACCTTGACTGGAGGATGGCCAGTGGTGTCTGGAAAACCTCTGTGAGCTGGGAAGGCACGTGGCTGGCGTCTGCTCCAGAGTTCTGGTTTCAAAATGGCTTTCTCCCAGGACATTCCTCTCTAGGCTGCAGTTCCTCAAAAATGTCACTCTTAGTTGCACTTGGGGTATTTGTCCTCTCTTAGCTTCTCCAGAGCTGTCTTCAAACTGTCTCTCATCTGCAGCTCCTGTGCTTTCTTTAAAGTGTCCCTCTTGGCTGTAGCAGCTTTCTCCTTCTGTCTGATCTTATATAGTGCTCCAGTAATTTAATTCAGACCCATCCAATGGGCAGGCCAACACCTCTATGGAAATTATCCAATCAGAGTCATCACCCACAGTTGGGTGGGGCACATCTCCATGGAAACACTCAAAGAATTACAATCTAATTAATACTGATAGGTCTGCCACACACAAGATTACATCAAAGATAATGGTGTTTGGGGGGACACAATACATTCAAACTGGCACATCAACCATTTCAGAACTCTGTAAATTAGCCAAAGCCAAGAATGAACCGAAAATTGTCCATTCAAAGAGAAATTCAGCAAGGTCAATAAGACAGTAAGACAGTGGGATCTGTGAATTTAATTTTGGCTCATCTTGTTTCCCACCCCACCTCCAACTCAGTGGCTTGAAAGCCAAAAGTTGCCATCATTGCAGACAATTAAGAGATAGGACCACTTTTGGAGTTCTGTAAAAGCATCATTCCCAGAGCACAGTCAATAAGTTGTCTGAACTTTCAGTTTCCTGGGAAATCTCTATTGTCAGAGTATAGTATCTATTTGATTTGACTCACAGCTCAGTTCAGTGGATAAAGAAAAAAAATGCAGCCCCCAGGGTTTGTAGCAAACTGCTGGCAGTATCTCAACTGGGATTTCAGTTGGGGAAAACACCTGGCCATATATTTAAAAGGAAATCTTGGAGGAGTGGACAACTCTAGGGAACCTGGAAAAGCTCAGACATGCCCCTGGGGCTCTAAAGGGCTGTGTGCATGTGCAAGGTTGTGAGCAAGTTATGGGGAGACCTGGGCAAGAAGGAAAGCTGGGACACTTACATCTGACAACTTTGGGATCCCACACAAATAGGAAGTGAAGCTAAGACTGTCTTTTAAGCTGCCTGACATTTGAAAGGACACCTTCCTTTCCCATGGGGATTCCCTTGGCAAAGATGGAAGTCCTCCAGGGAAGGCATTTGAGGAAATTTTCTGAGTGGTCATTGGCTGACCCAGGTGTGGCCCCTAAGAAGTCAGGCTTAAAAGTAAAAATAAAACCTTAAATTAAAAAAAAAATAACCACCTGAAACTACCAAACTCCAACCCAGCAGTCTGGACTCCTGAAGACGATTATACAATAATGTAGATTACAAGGGGTGATAGTGTGATTGTGAAAACCTTGTGGATCATGCCCCCTTTATCTAGTGTATGGATGGATGAGTAGAAAGACGGGGATAAAAACTAAATGACAAATGGGATGGGATGGGGGGATGGTTTGGGTGTTCTTTTTTCATTTTCATTTTTTTATTCTTGTTCTGATTCTTTCTGATGTAGGGAAAATGTTTAGAAATAGATTGTGGTGATGAACGCATAATTAGATGATCACGCTGTGAATGGCTGACTGTATACCATGGATGATTGTATGTTATGTGAATGTGTTTGAATAAAACTGAATTAAAAAAAATAGCCAGTACAGAACCCTGCAGACAACTGCAGGGAATACTGAATCTACATGATTATTCCAGGAAAGTCACTAAACAAACAAATAGCAACAGTGTCAACAACAACTAAAACAAATCCCAGGTGTGTGTGTGTGGGGAGGATTCTATTCCAGAAGTGACACATCATATTATCTAAAATGACCAGTTTTCAGAGAAAAATTATGTGACAAAGAAACAGAAAAATATGTCCCATGTGTAGGAAAAAGCTGTCCATAGAAACTGTCCCTAAAGAGGCCAGATGTTGAACTTGCTAGACAAAAACTTGATATCTATTATAAATATGTTTAAAGAAGTAAAAGAAACCATGCTTAAAGAGTTAAAGAAAAGTATGACAACTACATTTCATCAAAGAGAAGATCAATATGGATAGAAATTAAAAAAAACATATAGAAGTTCTGGAGTTGAAAAATACAGTAACTGAAATGAAATCTTCACTAGAGGTGCTCTACAGCAGATGTGAGTTGGTTGAAGAAGTAATCACTAAAGTTGAAGATAGATCAATAGAGATTATCCATTCTGATGAACAGAAAGAAAAGAGAATGGTGGGCAATGAACAGAGCCTTGCAGACCTGTGGGGTAGCTTTAGGAATACATCTAATCAGAGTTGTGCTCGGATGTCTTCTCTTTGCTGCTGTTCTTGATAGTAACCTTTTAATGCTCCCACCATGCCTCGGAGCAGGGGTTACCTACCTCAGCATGGTTGTGGGACTTGAATAACATTGAGTACAAAATGACATAGCACTGTATGGAACATAGCATGCCCTCAACACGCTCTTGGTTCTTTCTTCATCTCCAAATTTATCTCTGCCCCAGAGTTACATGGATCTCAGGGGCCCCAATGGGGTTAGACAGAAGAAGTATGCAGGTAGCATTTACCACACATTAATTCAGATCGATTTCACGTATCTGTCACCCTCGCTAACATGTGTGCTTCTGAAGGCCATGGCCATTTTCTCAATAATCTTTATATACCAGGCAAAGAGGAAAAGCACAATAAATATTTCTTGAATGTGAAACAAATATGAGGAGGAGGAGAAAGCACAGGAAAAATGGGGAGAAGAAATACAATTTGGAAATGAATTTCATTCGAAAAAACTGTCATCAAAGATGATGAAGGAGGAAGAAAAAAATACCACAGCAGCTTTTGAGTATGAGCAAAGAGGATTCACTGAACAGCAAGCGACAGGGAACAGGAAAAAGGATTCGAACAACCCCTGAGGCCCGATCCAGCCCCGGGCTGGGGTTTGGGTTCTTTGTGCTCCTGAGGCAATGGAACCCCCAGAGGGTGCCCCCAAAGGAAACAGCAGGGACCGACTGCGCCTGGAGGCAGAGGGAAATCAGCGGGACTGAAGCTGGTTCCCTTCTGCTGACGCTGCTGCTCTGCCATGTGGGCTGCAGTGGAGCTGGGGGCCCGCTCAGGAGGAGGACCCCGAGCAGCGGCCCTGGCTTCATCCCCACCGCCGGCTCGGCTGGCTCGGCCATCTGCCCAGGACCTGGGCCAGCCAAGGAGGTCGGCGCCCTGCTCTGAGTGCCTCCCCCTTGCCCCTCCCCATCCCAGGAGATCAGGGTGCAGGGACGGCCGGCTCTGACGCTTGCTTTGCCTCGGCTGCTCCGTCCACCTGAGCAAGAGCCCATCCTCCTCCCCCTCCCCCCTCTCTCAAACTCCACACGGCTGATGACCCTTCTGTTCAATCTCCTTCCCTTGGCAGAGGGCAGGGCCAGGCCCCTGGGCACCCCCAGGGTGGGTCCCTAAGGTGGGGTTCCTCACCCACAGGTCTGCACCGTGTTCCCACCAAAGGACCACAGACACAGAGCTGCGCAAACCAGAACCTGCAGTCCAGGAGTGGCTGGGGGGCAAGGCGCAGACGGAAGGCAGAAGAGGTGAATGGGGAGGGGGTCTGCGGCTGGAGCAGCCCGGATATGCATGGATGCAACAGATCTGGCACTGGGGTTTGCAGGCCCCCAACTCCCTCGGGATCACAGAGGGGCTTGGGTCACCCAAAGGTTCAGGATGCAGAGGCCAGGCTCTCTCGCCTCCCGTCTCCTTCATCTCTTTCACTTCTGGTGGAAGGAACTATTTATTTACTCTCAGGGAACTCCATTCTTTTAGCAGGAAGGGGCCAGCTTCCTGACAAAGCCCCAGGACATTGCACCCCAAGCAGACGCCCTCTACTTGCATGTTCTCATTTCTGAAAGCACAAGCTGTCCGGGTTGAGTCCTCACCTTGGAGTACCTCAGGGTGGGTGGAGCCTCAGGCAGCCACCTCTGGGGAGCCCCCTCTCCTCTGTGCTGCCCCTCATGGAGCAGCTGCAGCCCCCTCAGCTCATCTGGAGACCTATTCCTTCCCTCCCAGCACCATACCCCACCGCCCCTGCTGCCTGCATTGCACTTTGGGGGTGCCAATTCCATCCCCATCTTCTGAAACAGGAGGCACACACTTGAACCAAAAGGAGCTAACAGTGGAGTGGGGCAAACAAATAAAAGCTGCAGAGAAGGGGGGAGAGTGTTCTCTGGAGACAGGGACAAAATAGTAATTGTGATGCAGAAGGCATCAGGACACACCCAGTTGATAAGTGTTTTCCATCATCATAAGAGATCGCTGTGTTATTCATTCACTCAGCAAAGATAAACTGAGCCCCTACTACCCTGCCAGGTTCAGCTCCAGGCAGTGAGGACAATGTGCAAAAACACCTGGGAACTTACACTGGCAAGGAGAGGCGAGTCAGTCAGCTTGTGTAAATAATGCATGTTGCCATTTGAGTAAGATTTAAAAGGAAGCAGTGCAGAACAAGACAGAATAAGAGACGAGGGACAAACACACAGGTGGGGAGACGGGGTCAGTCATGGTGTCTCTGGTCTGGTGCATCTTTTTTGCCCAGACCTTAGCAGGTGAGCTAACTGAATAGGATACGCTGTAGGCAGGACAGATCACAGCAGCCAGGAGCTCGGAGGGGGTGGTGGGGTCATGAGGCCCTGGGTCATGGTGAGGTGGGAAAGACTCAACTGTGTAAAGACAATGGAGGCAGCAGATGCCAGAGGTGGGAAGGCCAAGCTGGAGAGAGGCAGCCACACAGGGTGAACAGCAACCAAGGCCAGCTGGACAGACGACATCCACAAATTCTGGGTGGAAGAGGCAGTGTCAATGTCTTCAGATACTCACCACCAGGTATTTGTTTCCTGTTATAACAAATATTTGGTTGTCCTGGATTCTGTGGTCAAACAGTTCTGGTTCCACTGATTGTAGATCTGATTTTGTCAGGGCCCCATGATAAGTGGGTCCCTGGTGCTTGTTTGTGATATTGTGACTGTGTTTCTTGCTGCCCTGGAAATGTGTGTGTCTCGCCTCCCAATGCGCCATCATCATAGCTTCCCTGACCATCCTACAGCATGGGGCATGTTCAGTAGCTCTTCACTAGGGTTTGCTCAGCAGATTCCCAAGATGGCTCTAAAGACTGGGGCAGGAGATGCACTCCGGAGGCAGCTCACTTCTGGCCCCTGTTTGTGCTCATCAGGTGTTTTTAACTAATCCCCATGTTGTTAATTGAAAAACAGAGACCCAGAAAGCTTTTCCAGGGTCGTTTAGTGGATAAACCAAGACTGAGCACCAGTCTTCTGAGTCTTAGCCAAGGGATCTCTCCACTTCAGAACTCACCCTGCAGCCCTCTCTGTTGCAGGCGTGGATCTCCAGCCTTCCTTTCGCTCAGACCAAAGTTCTTGGAGGCCTCATCTTCCTCTCACATCTCCAGTCCAATTCATCCAGAAATCCTGCTGACCCACCTTCAAAATACCTCTAGGATCAAACAACTTCCCACCACCTCCCCAGCCACTCTGTGACCCGGCCACCGCTGGCTCCCCCAGCATCGCCAAAGACTTCCCAGCCACACCCTCCTCCAGCAGCTGATCCCGCCATGGGTGGGGTGAGCCCCTGACCCCAGAAACATGGTGACCCCACTGCTGCCACCTCCACTGCCACCCGAGTCCTTTAATCCCACGGCTCCATCCCTCCCCAGAGACCACCCCCTTCCAGTTATGACATCTGATAGTCCTCAGGACTGCGGCTCTGGCTGCCCCAGGGCTCCAACATTCTTCCCCCAGTTCCCATGTGGCTGATTTGCTCGCCTCCGCAGTCTGAGCTCAGGTGTCCTTTCTTGTTGAGGCCAACCCTGAGCCCACCACCCAGACCCTCTTTCCTGGTTCAGTGTTTCCCCATAACTTGCATCACCCTTTAGCCCACAGCAAATTTTACTCATGTCTATTGTTCATTGTCTGTCTTCACACAACTTGCTCTGATCACTAACCTATCCTGCCAAGGTCCTAGAGAGGCCCTAGTGTACAGACGGTGCTCAGTGCACACTTCCTGTGGAAGTGTGGATTCCAGTACACTGCTGGGGGTTGGGTGGAGGCAGATCACAGGCTGGCCTCAGTTAGCAAGCAGGTAAACTGAGGAAAAGAGGGTGATTGGTCAGAAACTCTCAATCTTAAATTGAGTTTTCTTTCCTGTCTTCCTCTTTCTCTCTTTTTAAAAAAATTTTATTGTAAAATACATGCCACATAAAATTTCCATTTTAACCCTTCCTGTGTGCAATTCAGTTGTGTTAATTACATTCATCCTATTGTGCCACCATCACCACCATCCATTCCAAGACTTTTTCATCACCCCAAACAGAAACTCTACTCCCCATTCCCTGGTCCCATTACCAGTCCCTGGTAACCTGCAGTCTACTTTATGTCTCTGGAGTTGCATATTCTAGATATTTCATATAAATGGAATCACACAATATTTGTTCATTTGTGTCTGAATTTTTTCACTCAACATGATGTTTTCAAAGCTCATCTATGTTGTTGCATGTGTCAGAACTTCATCCCCTTTGATGGCTGAATAATATTCCATTATGTGGATGAACCACATTTTGTTTATCTATTTATCTGCTGATGAACACCTGGGTTGTTTATACTTTGTGGCTATTGTAAATAATGCTGCTATGAACATTGGTGTACAATTATCTGTTAGAGTACCTGTTTTCAATACTTTGGAATATATATCTAGGAGTAGCGCTTGGGGTCTATGGTAATTCTATGTTCAACTTTTTGAGGAACTGCCAAACTGTTTTACAAAGGGGATGTCCTATCTTGTATTCTCACCAGCAATAGACTAGAGTTCCAAATTTTCCACATCTTTGCCAACATCTGTTAATTTCCATTTTTTAAATAATAGCCATCCTAGTGAGTATGAAGTATTATCTCATTGTGGTTTTGATTTACATTTCCCTAATGGCTAATGTTGCTGAGCATCTTAATTCATGAGCTTACTGTCTATTTGTATATCTTCTCTGGAGAAAAGATTATTCGAGTCCTTTGCCTATTTTTAATGTAGCTTGTTTGTCTTTTTGTTGTTGAATTGTAGCAGTTCTTTGTATATTCTGGGCAATAAACCTTTCTCAGATATATGATTAGCACCTATTTTCTTCCCTTCCATAGGTTGTCTTTTCCACTTTCTTGAAAATGCCTTCTGAAGTGCAAGAGTCTTTAATTTTAATGAAGTTCATTGTATCTATTATGTTCATTTGTTGCTTGTGATTTTGGTATGACAGTAATACTGGCCTCACAGAAAATGTTTGAAAGAGCTCCTCCCTCTTCAATATTTTTGGGAGTTTGAGATGGGCTTGTGTTTATTCTCCTTTGAGTGTTTGGTAGAATTGATCAGTGAAGACAGCAGGTCCTGCACTTTTCTTTTTTGGAAAGTTTTTTTTTTTAAATGTTGATTCAATTTATTTACTTGTAGTTTGTTTTAGTTTCCTGGGCTGCTTAAGAAAATCCCTTGAAATGGTTTGGCTTAAACAATGGGAATTTAGTCACCCATGGTTTTGACACTGGGAAAATGTCCAAATCAAGGTGTCATCAAGGCGATGCTTTCTTCCTGAAGACCGGCTTCCGGTGATCCTGGGCTCCTCTGCCACGTGGCCGGGCAAATGGCGGCACCTGCTGGGCTCCACTTCTGTTCGGGGTTTTGTTGGTTTCAGCTTCTTGTGTCCACAGCTTTTCTCTCTGTCTGAATTTCAGTCTTCTATAAAGGACTCTTATAACAGGTTTAGGACTCATCCTGACTGAGGTGAGACACCTTAACTGAAGTGGCTTCATCAAAAGTTCTATTTACACTGGGTCCACACCCACAGGAATGGGTTAAATTTAATAACATGTTTTTCTACGGGTACATACAGCTTCAAACCACCATGAGGTCTGTTGAGATCTATTTCTTCTTGAGTCAGTTCAGGTAAATTGTGTTTCCAAGTATCTGATTTGTCAGTGTACCCCTTTTCTCTTTTTGCTTATGTAGTAAGTATGATTTTTCCATGACCCTTGAGTTGCAAAAAATGTTATATTTCTTTCTTGTTTTAAATAAAATGTAGTAGGCTCTCCATTATATAGTCAATTTTTTAACTATTTAATGCAAAAAAATAATAAATGCATGTTTGCTTGAATGATTGGTGCATATTTTTGAATCATGGAGTGGTACGTGTGGGAAGAGGAGCGGGCCGAGCACAACTGGAGATGAGGAAGGGGGTGGGATGCAACACGTGCAGGGTCTCGAGTGTAGTTTTATGGCATTGCACTTGATTCTCTTAGTGAGGATCTCTCAGATTTGGTGCCAAACAACATTCCCCAGTCCTGTTAGACAGTTTTATGGCTAAATTAGTTGGGGAGTGGCTATGTACCCCACCCCAATAGCGGTTGCATGTGGGGGTTACAGCTTTCTCTAGTTGCTCCCCAAACTCACTACAGCTGCCTGATGGCCCCACAGAGGGCCACGGGGGTCCCCAGAAGTTGGGAGAAACAAGAGAAGATGAAGAACAAACCTGTCACAATGACTGAAATTCTGAGCATCTGGGATCTTGGTGGAGGAAAGAAAATGTTTTAAAACACGTGTAGGATGATGGTTGCCCCACTCCGTAAAGTCACTAAAATCACTGATGTGTACACTTGAAAGGAATGGATTTTATGATATATAAAATATACCTCAATAAAGGTGCCTTTTAAAAAGGTCATTGTCCAGGGTTTATAACACTCACCCTCCCCTGCCTCCGGGGTCAGCCCGGGTTTCCAGGCCCCGGTTGGTTCCGGGAGATGTGGTGCCAGGAGGCAACCCAGCAGGGACACCTTCAACCCAGCCCGGCTCCCCCAGGATTGCTGAGATAAGGATGTCCTTTAAGATTCCCTTTAGGATGCCCTTTAAGATTCCACTTTTTTCAAGACAAGACAAATCAGCCACTGGGGCACCTGCCCATCTGGAGGAAGGACAACACAGCCTTGAGAAGCTCGGGCCAATTGAAAATGAACTTGTAGGCTTTGAGCCAACTTTCATAAGGGTCAGTTCAGAGACTACAGGATCAGAAATATGAAAACTGGAAACCATCAATAAAGAGCTAGAAAAATCCATCTCATTCCTTGGGTGTAAAATAAATGCTTTACAAAAAGGAACAGAGGAAGACAAATCTCAACATTGAAACATTCAAAACAACTTGCACTGAGAGCTGACATTTCCAGAAAGATCTGGTCTATAAGACACATCAGAGTACATCCAAAATCAAGTAGCTGCCACTATAATATCCTTGAAAATCCATTATGAGATGGAAGAATGGCCTCAGGCAGCTCTAAGACAGGCTTTGGAGGAAAATTCTAATCTTCAGGGAAGTCTCAAGTTCCTTTCGCAATGAGATGATGCAACAAAGGAGAGAGTGAGTCAACTTGTTACACTGAAGGAAAGAACATTAGGAACCTCTTAAGGGAAAGAGAGTGATCCTTTGAGTGGACTCCTGGGGAAGATGAGAAATTGAGGAGAGAAGTGGGTGGAAGATGAGTCAAAAAGGATTTGAAAAACACTGACTGACATGGCTGAGTCAAATAGCTATTTAAAACTCTTGAAGAAGACACAAACCAAATGGGTACCACATTGACTGAAGAAGTAGAAATGATTGATGCCCGTTACAATCACTTGGGCAGTCTCCACAGTGGGGCAGCTCTGCTGCAGTTGGAAATCACAGTTAGAAGGAAAGGCCACAGCTCCAGAAAAACTTCACCTCCTCCTGAACTGCATCAAGGAAAAAAGATGAATTTTCAGACAGAATTGACCCTGTAAAGACAGAGAAACCTTGAGAAGTGGTGACAAGGGCAGCCACACATGGGAAGAGCCAGAATTCTTTCAGAGAAAAGCTTACTGCCTACCATAGAAAGGCTCATGATGATGAGTTAAGAGCTCAGTTGGCTGATGGATCCCTCCATAACTTAAAGAGAGAGAATGCATCCCTGAGGCAGCCAACTATGGAGGAAGAATGTAAGGGTTTCAGAAACCCTCCGCATGTCCCTGATGCTGCAAATGGGATCCTTGGCAGAGGCCTGTGAGGCCCAACCCCAAAATACTCCTGAAGGCCAGGACCTGAGGAAGGGGGGCATTAGGCTGTGGTGGGTGTGGGCCCAGGGCTCAGGGTGTGGGCCCAGGGCTCAGTGTGTGGGGCGGAGCAGGTGCCACCCTACCAGGTCAGGGCCTGGGAGAGAGAGCTCCATGGGGCCAGCTCCCTCTGACACAGGAGCTCCTCACAGGATCCCAGAGAGCAGGTCCTGGGGCTCCTGGCGCTGGCAGCAGTGCAGACCGTCTCTGGACCAACCTTCCCTCTAGAACATGTGCTGTGGCCTAGGCTCCGATGCTCACCTCGTCCCCTTGTTGGGTGTCAGAGGCTCCAGAGGGGGGCCAGAGAGGACACTGTCCTACTCCTCAATTCCAGAAAGGGAGGTAGACACTGCCCAGGAGTCTTCTCCCCGAGGGACTCCCTGGCCTGATGTCCTCCACTGACCACAGGAAATGACTCTTCACCAAGCGCTGCCCACACAGCCTGAGGGCAGGAGTGAGCCACCTCCACACCCACCCACCTCCAAGGAGCCAGCTTCTGAGGACCCAGGGCCAGGGCACGGTGCATTTTTCTCCCTAGTAAAACAATTTTGATTTTTCTCTTCTAGTTTGGTTGCTGTTGAGTGATTAATCAATGGCTCAATGGAAATCTGATAGATTGCAATTCTTAGATAATGTTCTAGGACTATAGATTCCTTAAATGTGGCTTGTAACTTAGTTGCTTCCATTTTACTCTATTTGTGGGTAGGGTAATCAAAGTCTTTGTTGTTAATGAATCCTCAAATTAAACAAAAAACACAGCCAGAATTTTTTCTTTCTTCAAAAATAAATTTGATTTTTTTCTCTTTTGATTTTATTACTGTTATCTAAGTGATTACACATATCTCATCTCAAATGGGGCCTGATAGGATTATGATTTTTGGGTGGTGTGTTATAAATGTACATCATATAAATGTGAGTCTCGTTACTAAGTGAATCTTATTTGATTCCAGACAAGGTAAGCATAACATTTTTGTCACTGCCATTTAAAGAGCCTCTTTGATTGATCAGAAGCAGATTTTGTCTCTCATAAGGTCCTTTTGAATTTCCTCTCATTGGCTTTTGCTGCTGAAGTTAAGTGACTTGATAGAACCATAAATCTCAGGTTGGAGATACACGACCAGAGCCACGTGGAGGAGAATCTCTGGAGTGCACGGATTCCTTCCCTCAGTCCTGGTCAGTAAGGACAGGGTATGGCTGTGGTGCTGTCAGGCCCCAGGACAGGAAGCGTGGTGAGCACTCAGGGGAGGGGACTCCCAGGATGCTGATCTCAGAGTGTCCCCCTTGCAGGGCCCATCACAGATGTTAGGGTGTCAAGGGCTCTGAGGGGCCCCCACTCACTGTGCACAGGGGTCCTACATATTCCACTGGGTCCCCCCAGCCCCTGGTGGCCAGCAGTCACATCCACAGATGAGGAGACTAGGTCCAAACAAGTCCAAATCACACAGTGTGGAGGTGGCTGACAACTCAGGCTCAGAGGCCAGGCCGCCTGGGAGCGTCGGACCTCAGACCTGGACAAGGGCTTCGTGACAGGCCTCGGCTTGCCCACCAGTGGGACAGAGGAGGCTTGTCGTGCAGGTTAAATGGAACGTGTCAACATAAAGCACTCAGCACTGGGTAAGCCCTCCATGCACATCGCTATTTTATCATCGCACTCTAGTTAACGACACACCTGGTGTTGTATCTGGGACCTGTGACCCCAAATTTCATCTACTTTCTACTGCCTGAACAATCGTTCTGTGTTCAACCTGAGTTTGATTTGCTGATTACTTCAAAATGTTAGTGCGTGAGGATGTTTCTTGGAAGGCAATGGTAGGTGTCACTCTTGCAGAAGGAGGGTGCCAGCGTGCATGATTAGTGTGTGCAGAAGCAAACACCAGTGGGCACAGGGTAAGGAGGGCTCAGCCAGATGGTGTAAACAGCCTCTGGGAATGGAGGAAAACAAGGATAGAGGAGCATTTCAGGCTCACTTTGAGTGGAAAGAAACACAGAGAATGTAACTAACACATGCAATCCTGATAGAAACTGCAAACAGAGTCTTTACAGATATTGGCAACCTTGGAGCTCACCTGTAAGACTACATGTGAGAGGATACCTCTGGGAATATTGGATGAAGGATTATTTGGGGCTCTCCACAGCAATAACAGCTAAGCTCAGGGAAAGCTCTCTCCATGCCAGCTCGGCTCTGAGGAGCCCACTGGCATCTGGTGTCACCATCATTGGGGTCGGAGCCTCTTCTCAAGTTCAGAGTGTGGTGATGTTGGTGTCTCCTCCCAGCCCTGGTGGTGGGCAGAGCTTTACAGAGACCACCACTCCCCCATGTGCCCCTTTCAACTTTCAGACATGGTGAAGGAGTTTCAAAACAGTAAATCTGAGTGTTTCTTCTTTTGCAAAATATATCAATACTTCTGCTTCTGGCCAAGATGGAATAACAGGAACTGGAGTTTTCCTCCTTCCTGGACCAACTAAAAACTAGACCAATACATGAAAGAATGTTTTCCAAAACCCAGGACTTAAGGCAGCCAAGGAAAGTTGTTCTTGAGAAACAGAAAACAAAGCTGAGGAGCGTCTTACCAGTCCCCAGCTTGTCCTCAGGAGAGAGTGTCCCGCTGTGAACCAGAGGGAGCCAGCTGGACCCTGCAGGACTGCCCGAGCTGAAAAGACGATGTGACATCTGAGGAGGCCAAGGTGGCTGGGTCCATGACAGAGCACTGCAGAGGACTGGCAGAGAGAGAACCCAGATCCTGCAGAGCATCCCCCTTGAGTGCTCAGCAGAGCACTGTTCAGGGTGTGCATGCGAGGAGACTAGAGGTTATACAAATACAAAAATACCTACACCCAACAAGGTAAAACTCACAGTGTTGGATCCAATTAAGAATCACCAGGCATTCAAAAGAGCCAGAAAATGTGAACCATAATGACAAGAAAAATCAATTGGAATTGGCCGTGGCATGACAAAGATGATAGAATTACTAGATAAGGATAATGAAATAGTTATTATAACTTTACTCCATATGTTTAATGAGAGAGAGGAAAGTTAGAACATGTTAAATAGAGACACTAAAGACATTTCAAAGGCTGAAATCAGAATTCCAGAGACGAAAACTAAAATGACATGAAAAAACACTTGATGGACTAACAGCAGATTTGGCATTGCAGATGAAAAGATTACTGAACACAGAGCAATGTGAACCGTCCAAAATGAAACACATGGGTAACCAAAAGTCTACACAAAATTAAATAAAGCATAAGTTTGTGGTGGAACAATGTCATGTGATCTAATATGTATGTAATTGGAGTCCTTGAAATGGAGGAATTATTTGAAAAAAATAATGAATGAAAAATTTCCAAATGTGATGGAAATTATAAACTCAGAGACACAAGGTCAATGACCCTAAGGTACAAAAAATGTGAGAAAAATAAATAAAGAAAAACTACATAAAGGCAAAACATAAACAAATTTCTAAAGACCAGATTTCTACATTTCTCCTAAAATGATAAAGGCAAACATTTTAAAGCAGCCAGAGAAAAAAAGACACATCATGGACAGATGAAAACATAAGGATTACAACAGATTTCTCATCAAAAATAATGCAAGCCAGAAAATACTATAGCAACATCTTTAAAGTACTGAAAGAAAATAAAAATTTTCCAAACTAGAATTCTTTACCCAGCTAAGCTATCTTCAAAACAAGGGCATAATAGAGGTTTTTTTCTAACATATAAAATCTCAAAAAATTCATCACCAGCAGAATCTCAGGACAAATGATGAAGGATGAACTTCAAAAGGAAGGAGATCATGGCCTACATAAAGGAGTGAAAAGCGCTGGAAATGGTAACATACAACATTTTTTATTATTTAAGTCTCTTTCAAATGATAACTGACTGTTTAAGAATGGTTGCATACCATCAAAATATTTCCCCCTAAATGTTACTAATACTATCATAGTTTTAAAATGTTTATACATTTTTCTTTAAAGATTTTCTGCTCCAGCAGGTGGGGTTTAATTCCCCACCCCTTGAGTGTGCATTAGACTGAGACTTAGGTCTAATGAATAGAATATGGATAGGGAAAAACAGAACTTTATATCAGAGAAACCTGGCAGACATCTTTATACCAACTGAGGTCTTCATACCAGTAATAAGCCACGTTCACGTCACGTACTCCTCATGGGATGCAAGGAAAAGGACACTTCATCTTCTTGGATAGGCAAACTAATGTATTCCAACCAAGGGATAGTGGGGGCAGCTGTGGTGGGGATTTCAAAGGGGCAGGAGAGAAATTGGGGGCTGTGAATATGGCCATTACCTTGACCATAGTGGTGGTTTCAGAGATGTAAACATATTTCCAAACTATCAAACTGTACCCTTCAACAATATGCAATTCATTGTATGTCAATTATAGCTCAACAAAACTATTAAATATACATAAAAATAGAGAACATATTTGGAAGGCTATTTGGTAAAATGTTAGCAATGATCATGTCTAAATGGACTCATTATGAGCACTCTTTTTCTGGCTGTCTGATTTTTCTAATTTGGGTACCACGGATTTGCATTGTTTTGTAACCTCTATTGCTGTTTAATGAATTGTCACAGTTTCACTGCCTCATCAGCCCTCATTTCACAAGCTCTCCGCTCTGTTGGTCAGATGTTCCGCTGGCATGGCTGGGCTCCCTGCCTGGGGTCCCAGGAGGCCCAGATGGTGCTGTGGCCAGGCTGAGTCCCTCCCTGGAGGCTCGGTGGGGGTCGGGGTCCTCCACAGGCCCATGCACGCTGCCGGCTGAGGCCGAGGTCTCCGTTTTCTCCCCAGCTGTCATTTGGGGTGGCTCTCAGCCAGTCCAGGCCCCTGCAGTTCCTTGCCGCATGGCCTCCAGGCCCGCAGGAGCATCTCTCTCTGGCTTGGAATCTCCCTTTGGATTAACCCAAAGTTCCATTAATTAGCAGTTTAAATTACATTTGCAAACTCCTCTTTGCCCATCAGTCACAGATTGGACCCATGATCGAGGGGAGGGGCTCATACTAGGCGTGTCCAGCAGGGAGCAGACACCTCAGGGGCCATTTTAGAAGTCTGCCCACCACAATTTTATGAAAAGATTCCATTCCCTATAGGATAAAAGAAGGTGTCTCTGAACTGTGCTTCGTTCGGGAGCTGAGAACTAACTGAAACCTCACTTCCAGAGGTGACTGTGCAGTTATAAGCATGAGAGGAGCTGACCTGGTCACCGGCTGTGCAGGGGCAGCGGGACCCAAACCTCCATCCTTGGTGTCTGCTGGGGCAGATTTGCCCAGTCGAGCAGACACCAGCTCCCAGCTGCCCCATCCTCAGGGCAGGCCCAGCAGCTGGGAGGCAGAGAACAGATCTCCCAGGCCTTGCCCTGCACCCACAACACCCAAATCCTTTTAAAGGGAGTGGCCATCAGTGCCTTACACTTGGGCTTTGCCTCGATGTTACAGACACTGGTTCACCACGGACACTGGTCCCCTACACCTGCAGGGGTGTCCTCGCTGGAAGACCCTCCTCCAAAGCCCACTGCTATGGGCCAAACTGTGTTGTCCCGAGTCTTAACCCCTGGTCCCGTGAATGTCACCTTATTTGGATACAGGGTCTCTGAAAATGTGGATAGTTAAGACGAGGCCAGGCTGGATTAGGGTGGGCCCATTGGGACACAGACAGACCATTTAAAGATGGAGGCTGAGAGTGGAGGGGTGTCCACAAGCCAAGGGACCTGTCCTGGCAGCTATGAGAGGCAGGAAGGGGCAGGGTCCTGCCGACACCTTGGTTTTGGACACTGAAGTCCTGTTGTTTCAAGCCCCCTGGTGTGTGGTGCTTTGTTACGGTGGCCCTGGGAGAAAAGACAGCACCTGGTGCTCAGGTCACCAGTCCCTGCCCAGGACCCCCGTGGGGAAAGGGACTTCACGGTCACACAGCCCAGTGACACTGAGGCTCAGGGTGGTCAGTGCCGCACCCATGGCCAGGCTGCCCCGCCTGCCGCCCCTTGTAATTTAGCGAGAGGACGACACGCCTCGCACTTCAGGCTCCTGCACATGGACCTGCCCAGAGGCCCAGGTGGCACTGCCCACCCCTCGGCCAGGCCCTCCTGCCCTCTGGGGTGTCCTACATCAGGGCCTCTCATTATCTTCTATATTCCTAGGACCTGCCCACACCCAGCTCAGTGGGACAGATGACAGAATGAACCCACGAGGACTTGAAATGCAAAGATTACTGAAATGATAACCAAAGGACAGAGAAGCAGGTAAACGGGCGAAATCTGGAGAGGTTTCCCACGTCACCTTGAGACATGTGACCTCAGTGATGAGAAGTAACCAGGGGTCCCGGGAAAGCCCTCCACCCTCTCAGCCCCATTTCCATGTCTCAGGGGGGCTTCCCTGGGGGTCCCGGAGCCCCCAGAAGCTGGGACTCTGGGGAGGGACGCCCATCTTCCACTTTTCTTCAGGTCTCTGGTTTCCCCTAGACCAGCAGGGCAAACCTGAGGCAGGAGGGAGATGGTATCTCTGTTTCTTTTGGTAGGTTGAACACTTTCTCTCCTTGTTCAGCATTTTTCAGATTTCTGGGGATTGTTTCCACCCTTTGATGTTTTGGGGACACAGGCCAACAGACACAGACACCATCTGCCTGTGGTGAGGTGGAGTGCGGAAGCAAGGGCTAAATTTTCTGTTACATTTAGTTTCTCTTGGGCAGTTTTAACCTCTGTCTGCAGGGTCTGACACCCTGGGTTCAGCATCCCCACGTGCTCAGCATCCCCTGGAGCCGATCTCCGGGGCCAGTGCCCCACCTCCCCAGGAACAGCTGAGATCGCCCTATAAACAGGCACAGGAGGGAGGGTGGCCCAGGCTCAAAGGCTGCAGGTAGAGGGGGCTGAGGGACCCCCAGGCCCATCCCCCAGGGGAGGGGCACTGCCAACTGCCAGCACATGGAGCCCAGTGTCCCACACCGGGGACCCATGTGTGGCTTGAGGTGGCCTGCAGCCTGCACCCCCCATTGCACTGTCCTCTGGCCCCAACCGTCTGGCAGCCCTGGGAGAGCCGGGCTGCCTCTCAGCAGAGAGGTGCTGAGCTGGCCCCAAATACCAAGGACCCCCCACCCCAATGTGTGTGATCAGTCTGGGTCGGGACACAGGCAAATGTGTGGATATTTTCTGCACCCCTCTGTATGTGAAATATTCTGTAATTGGAAAACAGTGAGATCTATTTCCTCATGTCTTAGACCTGTACCTGGCCCAGGTAATTCTCTCTCTTGTTAACAAAGTCTGCACCCAAATTACTGCTGACCAAAAGCATGGGGGCCCCAGGGAGCAGTGGCAGCTGTGAGAACCCAATGGGAAAACCTCTGTGAGGGTGCCCGGGGCTCACAGATGTGCAGCCACACTGGTTAGCAAAGACGCCCAGGAGCACCGAGCAGCTAAGGGTGTGAATTTGCAGTTGGATGAGACTGCTGAGGTGAGTGGCAGAGCTGAGATGCCAGCTGTTCACCTGGATAATCCACTCCCACACTGAGGCCCAAATTTCTCACCTCGGAATGAGGGTAATAATATCTATTATGATACATTAATGCAATGCCTGCCACAAAGTAGATCCATGCTCAATAAATTTTAGCCTAATGAACCCTGCAAACCAAGAGGAAATTGACTCATGACTGAAAAGATGAGAAAAGCTCACTGAGATTCCCACAATGCAACAGGAGAGGATGGAAAGGTGGGGACCTGGGGTGAGCCCAGGGAGGAGACAAAACACAAGCCACAGAGTCCTGGAGGTGCTGAGCATGTGCCTGATCAGGCTCTGAGCTTCTCAGTAACCTGAGCAAAGAGTGAAACACTTGCCCGGTTCCCACCCTGCACTTGATGTCTGGCTGGTCCTGGCCTCCAGAGCCCCACCCTGTTGGTGTCCATGACACCCACTAATGTCTGACCTGGCCTCGTATAGACCTTCTCTGCCTGGCCCCAACCACTCGATGGGAGGACCCTGACCTTGACCCTGCCACAGGTCACCACCCCTGGGGTTGGAACATGTCCCTCAAAAACTCGAACTGCTGCTTTCTCTGGTGGGCCTGCCTGGCAATCACAGCCCCTGGCATGAGCCCCTTGGTCCTTCTCTGCCCCACACAGCCCACCAGGATGTCTCCCCCACAAGCAGGTGTGGTGACATGGCAGGATCTGGTGTCCACACGTGGTGCCCACACTTCTCAGCAGGGGCTTGGTCCCGGGGTGCCATGCATGCCTGCTTACATGACATCTGTGGCAAGTTCTGTTCAAATGAAGACTGCAGCGAGTGCCTGCAGGCTGGGACCATGGCTTCAGCGTCTCTGGGCTCACATCATCACACTGATTTGCAAATAAGAATCATGGGGATGCAGGCTTGGGCAGGGACCAATCCCCAGAGGTGGCCCACCATGGATGTGGGAGGACAAGCCTCATTCTCTCCCCTGGCCCTCCTATAGAAAGTGGAACATGTCCAGGCTGGACTTCTAACCAGAGTCCTCAGCCTGGGGGCTCACAGAATTGGTTGACAATGACACACTCAGAAGACTGGAACATTTGCTCTCCAAGGTCCGAGACCTGGACACTGCTGAAGCCAACTGATGTGGGTGGGGCCACCGATGTCACTCAACATGCAGCTGAGCAATTAGGGTTGGAGGGAGGGAGGGGGCAGCAGACCCCCAGACAGGGGGGAAAGGGAAGGTTGGATGGTGACACTTCCAGATCCATCGAGAACAAAATGACAATCTTAATACTGGAAGAAAGGCAAATTACTTCCAATCAGTGTCATTAAACAAGCCACTTCTCCAGTAATTAATTCATGAATTAAACAAACATTATTACTATTACAAAAATAAATGACACAAGAATATGTTGCTGAAGTTGCATAAGAAGATGGAAGATTTGATATTTCGAGACTGGAATGTATATTGTAAATTCAGTGAATTAGTAGTAAAAGAGGTGTAGAAATTAGTTGAGAATTACAAAAAGGCTGTAGAAGAAGATGCCACTGAATAGCTGGAAATGAAGGTGGGAGAGCAGATCACATCTTTCATTTGGAGGAACCACTGGATGTATATTTTACTTCAAAATATCACCCAGTGGTTACCAGCCATGTCAAAGACCCTTACATTTAAATACAGCAGAGCAGAGAAGCTGCTGTGAACCTCTGGTTTATGTTCTTGGGCTGTTCCTGAAGTTCACAAAAATCTCATGTCTGTTTACCGTCTCAAGCATTGTTTGCAGAGGCAACTTCAGTTTCTGTTGGGAAATCATTTGCAACTCTTTGGATAGAACTTTTATAGATTCCAGAGTTGATCAAGAGCCCATCAAAGTGAATGGATTTGTTGAGTTCCCATTTAATGTTTGAAGAAAGCAGGAGCGCATCTGTATTTGATTGTTACTTATAAAATAAATAAGCTTAATGTCTTTGAAAATGTCCCTGATCGGTCTCATCCAGTGGTTGAAGAAAGCTGTTCCGCTGCAGTGAGCACTCACACCAAGATTCTGTGATGAAAACAGGGGCTCTCAGTGTGGGGTCCCGGAGCCCCTTGCAATTATATACAAATTTTGCTGTTGAAAATACTGGATCAGATCATTACTTATTCAATCGTTACATGAACCATAACTTCCATTATTATTCAACATTCTCTTGTTTACCCAAAGCTCATGTTTGGCCAGGACAAAACCCAAGGCACAGGGAGACTTCTGGTTGACCAAGATGGTGGCAGGGTTCCACTGTTCCCCCACAGAATCTTTGAACAATCAAAAACTGCCAGAGCCATCTTCCTCAAAACTCTGTAAAACAATTAAATAGTGCAGAAACAAGGTAACTGCAGTGCCAAGAAACCCCAGCTTTAAAGAACAGTAGGAGAAGCTTATGCTGCCCTCACCGGCCCCCCACCCCCAGCCCCTGCCCAGCAGAGTGTGGAGCCAGCCTGAGCTCCCCTCGTGGGGAGCCGCATAACCCCTCTGCACACAGCACAGTGCCTGTGTGGTGGGCCAGTCTCTCAGAGGGCAGCCTAAGGGCCTGGGCCAGGTACCTCATCTCTGGATGCACCTGAGATTGCAAGTGGGTGGAAGGTGTAGGAGAGAGCACGTAGGTGCTTCCTGGAAATCCCACTAAAAGCCGCCCCTGCTCAGAAACACACCAGCCTGGTCCAACTCTCCTCCCATTTTGCAACCTGTTTTTTCTTTCTGTAAACTCTTAACCTCCTGTGTCTTTCACACATGTGCCCCTTCTCCAGCCCAGCTCTGTGAATGACACCTTCCCAACAGTAGCTGGAATCAACATTTTGTAGGGTGCTGTCAGTGTGGAGAAGCTGACAGCTAGAAGGAAGGGAAAACCCTCCTGCTTTTGTTTTTGAAAATATTATAGTCTGAGTCTTCATTGGAAGAGTTTGTGTTGTTTCATGATGCCTCAGTTAGGAGTTTTGGTTGCATGTAGAATGACCCGGGACATTGCGTAGGGGCTCCTGGAATAGCCTGTAACTCCAAGGACTGGGGCAGACCAGGACAGGCTGGGGGCCGGGGAGCACATGCTGTGGGGGCTCTGGGATGTCTCTCCCCACTATGTGTCTCCTTCACATCCCACCTGAGCCACCCAGAGGACCTGCCTCAGCTCTGCCTCTCAGGCCAAGGCTGACTTCTGTCTCTCTCAGATCCAGTTCACAGTTCCCGTGGGGGATCAGGGTCCCCAGCAATCAGATGGCAAGTAAGAGTTTAATAAAGAGATGGGAGTAAAGTACTTTCCCCAGGCAAGTAGCAGCAGGGCTGGCAGCACCTCAGTCCCGAGGGAGTGAGGGCAGAGAGTGGCCTGGAGGGGACCTGTGAGCTGAAGGACAGAAATGCCAGCTGGGGAGACCAGAAGGAATGCAGCTAGCAACAAAGAAAAAAAAACCTCCACCCGGGCACACTCTTTCCCCTCTGGTCTCCTGCTGGGGCTCCCAATGGCCAAACCCAACCAGAAGCCAGAAGGCAAGGACACCCAGTGATGTTGTCCAAACAGGTCAGCTTCCCAGAGCAGAGAGCAGAGGGGACCTACAGGGGCACAGGGAACCCTCTGGCACAGCAGAACCCCACTGGCCCAGCGCAGATCAGGTGCCTGTCTCTGAACCAACTGGCTGAGCTCAGAGCAGGAGGCCTAGCGTGATATGGCAGCTCCGGGTGAGGACTTGGATGCTGGGGTGGCAGAGGGCAGCATGGGGAAAGTTCCTAGACTCAGCAAAGTGGTTCTGGGTACCTCCATGCAAGCACAACACCTTCTCGCTGCCTCCCCTCCTCTGCTCCCCCTATCTCCCCCTACCCCATCGGCACCAAGCAAGGCTGGAGCAACCCACCCAACCCAACGCCCACAAACTGACCATGACACAAGTGATCTCTTCACTCTGCTGGGCACACAGGGACCTCAGAGGCACAGTTTGGCTCCAGAACATGCCATCCTGTCTTAGGATGAGACAGGATAATCTCTCTACTGAGGAATCTGATGACGAGAATGCTGATTGTTTCTCTCCATGCTGCTCTCATGGACCACCTGATGTTTTCTGTTCTGATAGGGAAGAACCAATTATTCCTTCTGATACAGAAGCATATTTAACAGAAATTTTATCTAAAAACACTCAAGTACAATTTCCAAAGGATAAAAAGTGGGAAGGCCTCACTATAATAACTGGGACAGATGATTCATATCCTGCAAGTCCCATATTAGAAAATTATACTGAAGGAGAAGCTAAACAGTCCAAAAAGCTGTGAATATTTTTAAGAAAGCAGAAAGGCCTTCTCAACCTTCTTACATGTGGATAACATGTAACCACCTGGTCCTCTGTGAAAACAGGATGAGCTGCAGCTGTTACTTTAATCAGAGAAGTCATAAATAATGCAGCAAGGTTGAACACAGTCCAAATCAAATGTATGTTTATCAATATGATGTAATGGCTAAACTAATCAATAGAATAAAATAAGAAACTATATTAACAAATTAGAGACAAGTAATAGTAATCTCTTTTCTAATTCTTAGTCTTTATACAAGTAAAAGTATATTATATTGCCCTTAGAAAAATGATAGCTTAACTAATAAAAATATTATGAGTAGAGTTTTACAGGTATTCAATGCTAAGTCTCTGATAATGTGGATACCTTCCTTTGATCTGGAGCCACTCATGGATTGAGATGCTTTGTTTTGTAAGACACTCATGTTCATAAATCATCATTTAATGTAAAAATAGAATATGATTTAATTGAATGTAACTCAAAAGTGCTATAAATTCTCTGTAACTTAGGAGGGAGCTCTGTGATCTCATGTCCATCTGTGTCTGGGGGAGTGGGCGCTCCCAGGCTCGGTAATGTATCAGTTAATTTTTACCTTGTAAACTTGTTCCTTTTGCCTTAAGTGCTCCTTTAGTCAAAATGTGTTGAAGTTGAATTCTTGTCTCGAGTGCTCTTTACTTTTAAACTATTGTCTGTCCCTACACTCTCAATTGAGTGGGAGGTTGCTTGAAAGAAGCCCAAACCCATTGAATCATGACCTGATTAGGCTCAGGGCTTTTCAATGGAGATCACAGGTTTGAGGTGTAAAAAGATGAACCCTGACACCCAAAAGGAAATTGGAAGCAAATAATTGATTTGGACGGTGACCCTAGGAATCACAGAAGGAAGGGAAGCAGGACAGGGCTTGAGCAACACTACAAACCAGCTGGACCTGAGAGGCATCTGCAGAGCACTCCACCCACCCACAGCTGGGCACACTCCTCCTCAGGGGCATGGGACTGTCCTCCAGGAAGACCCTCTGCAAGGCCACTATGCCTGTATTTAAAAAAAGAGGAAAGATCTCCAATCAATGACCTAAACTTCCACCTTAAGATACTGAAAAAAGAGCAAATTGAACCTAAAGCAAGTAGAAGAAAATAATAAAGATTACAGTGAAAATTAATGAAATACAGAATACAGAATATAAAAACAATAGAGAAATTCAATGAAACTAAAAGCTGGTTCTTTGAAAAAAGTCAAGAAAAACTGATGATGTTTTTACTAGATTGACCAATAAAAAAGATAGAAAATGGAAATTACTAGAATAAGAAATAAAAGAGGGTTATTACTACCACCTTACATTATTAAAAATGGATTATAAAAGAATACTTTGAACAATTGCATACTAATAAATAAAATAACTTGGATGAAATGGACAAGTTCATAGAAAGACACAAACTACAAAAACTGAACAAGCAGACAATCTGGAAAGACCTAAATCAAATAAGAGATTGAATTCATCATTTTAAAACTATCAACAAAGAAATGCCCAGACCCAGATGACTTTGCTGCTGAATTCAATCAAACATTAAAAGAAGAATTAATACCAGTTCTTCACAAATTTTCCAAATAATAGAAGAGGATGGAATAGTTCCCAACTCATTCTATGAAGCCAGTACTACCCTCTAGCAAAACCAGATAAAGAAATCACAGAGAAGGAAAACTACAAACCAACAACTCTTATGAATATGAGGTAAAAAATCATCAACAAAATACTAAGAAAGAAAATCCAGCAAGCAAAAGATTTATACACCATTATCAAGTGGGATTTGTTCTGGGAATGCCAGACCAGTTTACTACCCTAGAATCAGTTCATAAGACACCATAACAATTGAATAAAGAACAGAAACCACATTATTGACTTAATAATGCAGAGAAAGCATTTTACACAATCCAACAACCTGTCATCACAAAAACACCCAATGAAACAGTAATAGAAGGAAACTTCCTTGGCCTGGTAAAGACCATCTGCAAAATACCCTCAGCTAACACAGTACCCAATGGTGAAGGATGGATCTGTGTGCTTTCCCTCTAAGCTCAGAATCAAGAAAAGGATATCTTCTCTTGAAACGTCTATTACTAGAAGTTCTAGCCAAGGCAATTAAGCAATAAAGAGAAACAAAATGCATCCAAATCGGAAAGGAAAAAGTAAAACTACCTTTATTTGCAGGTGAATTGATCTTGTATATAGAAAATCCTCAGAAATGCATTAAAAACTATGAGAAGTAATAAGTGAGTTCAGTAAGGCTGCAGGATACAAGAACAATATACAAAAATCAATCACATTTCAATGTATTTGCAATGAACAATCTGAAAATGAAAATAAGAAAATGATTCTATTTGTAATAGCATTAAAAAGAATAACATACTTAGGAATAAACTTGGAATTGAATTGAGAGTTCAGAAAAAAACACTCACATGTATGGCCAATTGATTTTTGACAAGGCTGCCTAGATCACTCAATTGAGAAAGAATAGTCTCTTCAACAAATGGTGCTGGGAGAATTGGATACCCATATGGAAAGAATGAAAGAGGACCCCTACCTCACACCATATACAAAAATTAACTGCAAATGGGTGGTAGCCCTGAAGATAGCGGAGTGGTGAGGTGAAGAAATTCATCTCTCCCCTAGAGCAGCAGGCAACTACCCAAGAACTATATGAAACAGTGTTTTTGGGGTGTCCAATAACCAGTCACATATCGGACGCAAGTTTGGAATTGGAGGAAAAGCTGAGATTGCAGCGAACATTGTAAGTTCCCCACACCAGGGGTCTGGCAACCCTCCCCACCCAGATCTCACAGACTTTCTTGCTGTTGACTCCCTGAAAAGGGGAGAAAAAAACAAAAAAAAACAAAAAACAGCAATGTGCTGAGGTCAAGAGGGGCTCAACCCAGCCTCAACTGCAGAATTAATTAACAAATTAATTAACTAATTTTGGGAGCTGGG
>PVKY010002535.1:0-25144 GCA_004027775.1 Bradypus variegatus | reverse complement strand
ACCTGTGAGGATAGAATGGTATGGGACAAGGAGGCGCGAGAAACGACAGCAAGACAGGATTCTGATCAAGCTGCAAAATTTTATTGAAGGGGTAGAGCATATATACTTTAGGGGAAGAGGGGGTGCCTGGTAAGGTCGGGTGACTATCGGGTGACTATAGGTGGCGGCTTAGGATTGGTGGCTGCTGTTACTGGGGTGGTGGGCAGATATGAGGTTAGCACTTTGGGCGTGAACTACTCTTTTGGTGCGAACTAACTTCCTTGAAGAAGGCTGGGGAAAACTAAGCTGTTGTTGTATCAGCCCTGGTAGCCATGTTGCACAAAGAACTTCATACATGCTACCTTAATTGTCCCCAACAGACAGAGATAATAGGCTGGCTGGAAGAGAGCAGGAAAGGAGAGAGGAGACGATGGAGGATGTGTGTGGATGTACGATACAGTATTTGGCTCCCTCTGAATGGTGAAAGAGACAGGAAAATGGGAAGTGTGACACGTGCATGATCCCCAACGGCCATCAAAGGGTTTTAAGCAAGGGAGTGACCTGGTGGGATTTGTGTTTTGGAGAGACTCCATCTGGCTGCACACGGAGGGTGGAGGGATGGATGGACGAACAGGAAAGGGAGACCCTGGGGCAGGAAGCTCACCTGGGGATTGAGTGAGAAGAGAAAAAAGCCAAGGGCCAAATGGGGAGGGAGACACAGGAGCTTCCACATTTAATAATCAGGTGAGGGGTGAAGAGGAGGAGCCACCAAAAGGATGCAAAAGATACTCAAGAACAGGACCAAGAGAGGATGTCACAGAAGCCAAGGAAAAGGGTGATTAAAGGAGGGAGTGGGCAACGTGAGGGATGCAACCCTGTGACCAGGGGCTGAGGACGGAGGAGTTTCTGTCCACAGCAGATATGGAAGCGGAGGTTGCAGAGGACCAGGAGGGAGTGATGGGGCTAGAGAAGAAGTGAGGGGAGTGGAGGTAATAGACAGCAAGAATAGTAACTCCTTTGACAGATGTGGCTAAGAGGAGAAGATAGGGCAGGCAACAGCTAGAGAGGGGATTCAGAGGCCTGAAGGGGTTTGTGAAACAAAAGAGTGTCCCTGCTGGTGGGAGAACCTGCCGAGAGGAGCAGCCCAGGTTTCAGAGGAGGCAGGAGAGATGGGATCCAGCAGGCAGGAGGTCAGGGGAGCCTCTGCTGGAAAGAAGGACAGCCCATCCACCAGGAGGCCAGGTGGGCTGACGCAGGTAGGGGTGTGTTTGGGTCTGGAAGTTGTATTCAGGCCTCAAATCCAGGTCTCCCAACCCCCATCCCACAGAGGAGGAGGGAGAAGTCACACAGCCCAGAAAAGGCCAGAGAGTGTCAGTCCTGGGGACCACATACCCCGTTTCCCAGCTTCCAGACCTGGAGAGAGGGACTGGCTTAGGGACAGGGTCCAGCATTCACCCCTCAGGAGACAGGATCCAGACTCTGCATTCTGGAGCCTGGGCCCAGCCTCCAAGCCTCCTGGGGTCTGGCAAGCTGCAGCCCTGAGTTCACGGCATCCCGTCTGGATTAATCATGGATTTCCTGGGAGGCCACAATAGTTTGTCTGACTTATTTAGGCCTAACTGTGCCCTTTCCCCTTCTTTCCTTTTTATAACCTAGGAAATCAGCCCTAGTGGAAGCCACTCGACTCGTGTGTGGTCTGCTTCTGAGAAAATCAGAATCACAAGCAATGCGAGCCCACAGCCTAGTTCCCATGAGCAGTTGCGTGCATGCACGTGTGCACTGTATCCGTGTATGTGCACGTCCACGCACAAAGGTGTGCTTATTTATGCATGGTTCTGGTGGGTGTGCACTGGGTTTGGGGAGCCTCGATATTTTAAGTCTTTGCTGTATATATGGGGTGTGAGCTGTGTTGGTGTGCAATGTGTGTGGTGTATTTGTGTAGGGCATACACGTATATACGTATATGTGTGTGTGTGCAGTGTGTGTACTGCATGTGCATGTTTGCAATGCGTTTTGCATGCATTATATATACACACACACACACACACACATATGAGAGTTGGAGTTGTGCAGGGTGTGTGGATCTGTGTGTGGTGACTGTGACTTTTGAGGGTATCTCTGTGAAATGTTTGAAATGTTTGTGAACAGTCTGTGTGCCCATGTGAAGTTTTTGTGTGAGGTTGATGGGTGCTTGTTTTTGTGAGTTGTGGCCATGTGCATCTTGTGTTGTCTGTGAGGGTCTATTAGGAAGGGTGCATGTCCCTGCAGGTATGCTGTGTGGGGTGTGTGTCTGAGCAGGTGTGTTTTTGTGGGGGCATCTGCAGGTGGAGAAATGTCACAGTGGGACAGCTCAACACAGCAGAGGGAGCCGGAGATCTATCCCCCCACCCACTTGTCCCCATCTTGGTCACGTGTCCCTCAAGCCTCAGCTTCTCCACCAAGGCCAGTATTCAAAGTACTCTAGGAAGGCCTTATGTGGTCAAGAGGAGAAAGGCAGTGTGAGTGGGAAAGGCAGGGGTCACCATGGCTGCACATAAGAGGTCCCTGACCCAGTGAGAGCTGGGTGTGCCCAGGCCTCCCTCCCCTGTTTCCTGCAGAACAGGGATAGTGCCCACTTTTAGGCCATCCCCCCACCCTTTCCCCCACAGCCCCCAAACAAAGCTAGGGAAGCTTCACAAACCACTTCACAGCCTCCTGCCTCCCAAAGTAAAGCAGCACAAAGAAGATAAAGCACTGACATAAACAAGCAAACAATCACCCCCCAGGAATTGCAAGCAGTGCCATTGACTGGGGTTAGCACCACGGGGGGTAGGTAGTGGGCATTGACACAAATGAGTTCACTCTTCAAAACAGCCCTAGTCATCTATCATTGCTCCCACTTGACTGAGTGGAGTGGGTTCAGAGAGGTGAAGCCATTAGTCCAAAGTTACACAGCAGTGTGTGGGAACTGGGAGGCTGGGAGGCTGGGAACTCATGAGTCAATCCCTCTCTGAAACCTGGGCTGCTTCTCTTCCTCCACCCTGCCCTTCTCCAGAGCCTGTCACATCCCACCTGAGAGAGGAGAGAATATAGCTCTACACTCTATGCATGTTGTGAGCAAATTTAAAGAGTTGGTAGATTATTTGTTCTATGGGCTAATTAGTGTTCCACTGAGTGACAACACAACAGAGTGTTAAGCAGGCAGACATGGGAGCCCCAATGCCTGGATCCATCCATACTGGCTGAGCAAGCTTGAGTTACTTATTTAACCTCTGTGGGTTTCTTCATCTTCCCTCAGGTGCCTTTATCTGTAAAATGGGGATAATAATGATATCCACTTCATTGGGCATCGAAGGATTAAATGGGTGATCATGTGCAGAGCTGCATTAGAAAGCTGCCTGGCCCAGCCTACCCCCTTCCCAACTTGAAAACACCCAGAATGGGGCCACTGATTTTCACTCGTGGTAAGAAACATTAAGCATCCTGTTGACCGTAACCCTCACATTGAATTCCTTCATTTCTGCAACTCAGTGAGGGAGGGATTATTGTTATCCCCATTCCACAGATGAAGAAGTGGAGGCTCAGAGAGGTGGCGGCTGCACAACTGTAAGAGCTGGGGTCGGGGCTTGACCCTGGCTGCCCCCCAAAGCCCATCTGCCCCCGCGCCATCACAGCCACAGCGCGGCCCTGAACCAGCCCGTCCCATGGGCAGGCAACGGACAGCAGCATCAGGACCACCCGGGAGTTTGCTCAAGGTACTGATTCCCAGGCCCCACCTCACACTACTGAATCCCACTCTCTGGGGTGGGGCACCCACAATCTGTGTTAGGCCCTCAGAGGTTCTGATACTCACTGAAGTTTGAGAAACCAGGCTAGAGATCAGAAGGGGTTCTGAGAGTGCCTCAGGAAGTACCTCACTTAAGGCACGTGGAAGAAAGCAGCGTGGGACGAGGGGATCACATCCTCGGTCTGCCGTGTGACCTCGGGTCATTTCCTCACCCTCTCAGGGCTCAGAATCTGCTGTCGCTCTTGGAGTGTATGTAGGGCAGGCAGGATTCCCTGAAGCTTCCAGAAGTGACCATTATCTGTGGGGATAACCTGGGCACATGGGCACCAGTTTCTGGAAGCACCACTAGGCCTTGGGGCCCTGACCCGCCCTGAGGAAGGCGGAAGCCCACAGCCTGCTTGGAGCTCAGCACAGTGAGGAACCCCAAATCGAGGTCTTAGATTCGGGAAGGGACCTGCCAGGAACCTGGACCTGGCCAGGAGCCAGGCCACAGCTACCCCTGGACGCCTCACGGGCACTGGGCCCTGCCTGAGGAGCCCTGGACCCAACCCTGCTCTGGGGCCTACCCCATCCCCCCCAGCTCAGCTCATCTCCCAGCCCCTCAGCTAGGCCTTCCAGGACCCGTTGGTCAGGGACGCCATCAGTGGGTGCTCCAGTCACCAACAGGTCCATCCAGGCAACCACAGAATCAGACTTCCACGTGAGGAAGATGATGTCAATAATCATAGTTAGTGGTCCAGCTCCTCCTCCATGCAGCTTTCCACAGAGTCAAAGCACCACCACAGAGATGAGGAAACTGAGGCTGAGGAGAATGACTTGCCCCAGCTCCCAGGGCCTCTTCTGTCCCGGGCGTTCTGCTCTGGTGAATACTGTCTGCAGGGACACTCAACGTGTCAGCAGCTGCCTCACCCTGGGCTTGGCTTGTTGTTGCTAACTTGGACATTATACTTTATTACATCAAGCACCATAGCCAAAGCCCATACTGGTAACCCCGCCTCATCAAGAAAAGGGTACATGGGGTTTAACCTTCAAATGGTTAAAGCAGAAAAAAAAAAGTTGTGTGGCTCACAGGGACAAATGCTCAGTTTCCCGGCACCCTTGGCGCTGTAGAGAGCTGTGGTTTCGTGCTTCGTGGCCTGGCACAGACTCAAACTGTGGAGACGCTTCTGATCCTGCCCTGCCTGGTTTACCTAGTATCAAATTTTCTCACCTAACATCCCCCCCACCCCTTGAGGCTTCTGGAAGCTTCTAGATCCCTCAGCCCCAGCTCTCGCTAACCAGACTCAAAGCCGGCAGCTTCCCGTAGAGGAGCTAAGGGATCCGCGAAGCCTCAGCAGCAAGTTTCCTGTCCGAGTGCCTGCTTGTGGGGTGACTTGTGGCCTCACTGAGAACAGATAACCAGTCAAGCAAATCGCTGGCCACATCCCAGGGCCTTGCGGTCTGAGGACACGGATGGGAAGCCTGCTCTGCCCTGTTAGCTGTGTGACTATGGGCAAGTCACAGAATCCCTCTAGGCTTTAGGCCCTCTTCTGTAAAAGGGGGGTGCGCAGTGGTAGGGGCAAAGGGAGCCCTCCCTTACTGGATGGTTGTAAGGAGGAGATCATTCCAGTGAAGTGCAAGGCACCAGGCCTGGTTTTGCAAGCCCGCATTCTGATTTAGTAGACCAGCTATTCCTCAGAACAGAGGACCACCGCAAGCACCCAGAGACTTTGAACTCACCAACTCCCTATGGGCTGATACCTAGCAACATTTGTTCCCCTCCCCTGTCGTCCAGCCAGGAGGTGGGTGGCCCACAGCTGGTATGGTCTGAGTCCAGTTGCCCTGGGGGAACAGGGGAAGAACTGGGGAACCCAGCGTTCTGCCCCATAAGGCAAGGCCCCAGTAGGGGCTCATGAGGGAACTCCCTGACTCCCAGGGGCCCACATGGGTGCTGAGCAGGGGCAGGGAGTGAGGGCAGTTGTACCCTTGCACCCAGATCTAATCTGGGAGTCAGAAGACCTGGGTTCAAGTCTTGGCTCCAAAGCTGTGTGTCTTGGGCTGGGTACTTAACCTCTCCAAGTCTCAGTTTCTTATCAGTAATTGGGATAAAGTCACCTAACTGGAAGGCTATCTGTGGCTGTCTTTACCCTGATTTGCCACAGGAGAGGAAGGACTGGCCCACAGTGGATGCTCAGCAAAGAGCAGTGGAATCTAAAGTGGGAATCCAGGGTGCCACGGTCCTTCCCATTATGGTTCTACAGTTCAATGAGGACAAAAAGGCTCAGAGAGGTTTAGTAACTTGTCCAAGGCCACATAGGACATATACGTCATTGCCTTCCTGAGCTACTTGCTCCTTCACAAGACCTTTGGATTCACCCTGGTATGAGCTGAAACCCTCCCAGGAAGTTCTGGGAGCTGACCTGGTGCTTGAAAGGGTTCCCACCTCTCCAAATGGCAGTCCTAAAGACACAGGAAGAGATATGTCTCTTATCCTCAATGACAGATGAATGAGGGAATGGAAGCATTTCCAGAAAAGAAGACCAACACTGTGAAGTCTAAGCCATCCACAGTATAAGCTCTGGGCTGTCCAGGAGAACTTCCCATTTCTGGAGGTGAGTGAGCAGGGGCTGAGCTACACGGGGTTGAGAGTTGGCCCTGACGACCTTAAGAATGGCACCGCCCTCCACATGAGCAGCCAGGCGAATCTGACCCTGCTCAGTTTCCACACACCCCTACCTCCTGCAGAACTGCAGAATCAAGTTCAGATTCTTGGATTTGGCCATCAAGGTCTCTGGACTCCAACCACCCTTTGTGCTCTCATCTGCCTTCCATCTGGTCTGGGAGCTCCACAAGGGTGGATATTGGACATTTGTAATCACGAGTTATCCCCGGGGCTTGCTAAGGAAGCAAGGTCATGTTCACTGAGCAAGTACCACAGACCAAGGTCCAACCAGGCATTTTACGCACATGGTTGCATTTGCTCTTCACAGCAAGCCAGGACAGCAGGTGCTATTACTATTCTCACTTTGCAGATGAGTAAACTGAGGTCAGAAGGGTTAAACAAGCTGCCAACAGTCACACAAGCAACAGGACTGCTGAAGAAGTGAAGAGATGAAGGAAGGGACACGTGGGGTTCCCGGTTTTCAGGGCCCCCAGTCCCAAGGGACATCTGCAGCCAGTAGGCATGCTTGGTTGCTCATCTGTCTCCAACTCCTGGGGATCCCCATCTGGGCACTGAGTGAGGTGGAACTCCGTGAACAAACTAACCACAACCGCAGCCTTGGAGGGGGTGTGGGAGGTGGGCCATTCACCCCCAGTCCTGCCCTGCCCTGGCCCAAGCTCTGTACCAGCGGTTTCTACTTGGCGGCCGCTCAGGGAAGGGTGAGGCAGCACTCAGCTGGCCTGGGAGTGGGTGGGGGACAGGGTGGGAGGTGGCAGGTGAGCCCAAGTTACTGCCTGAATCCGATTCAGTCATGCTCTGCCTGGGCTGTGGGGTTGCTGCAAAGCACTTTCCTAGACGTTTGGTCCCTTGGACAAGGACATGGCAAAGGAAGTCCGGCTGGGTTGGGCCAGGTACAAGCAGAGGTATCATCAGTGACTACAGTGAAGACAGCAAGAAGTTATCTAACCCCTCCTGGGTGCAAGCCTCAGCCTGGGTCCACTGCACTTAGTTCTGAGCCCAGTCCCAAGAGTACCTACAATTCTCCCTGACTTTACAGAGAGGGGAACTGAGATTCCATTTGACAGGGTGAGGGGAGTTGATGGTGGGTGTTGGGATGGACCAGCTGGAATTCCTATGCGCCGAGATCTGTGCTGCCAGTGACTGGGAGGCGAGAAGGAAGTTTTGACACCCTTCCCAGGCCCTGCTACTCATCCCCTCATCAGGGGCTCAGGCCCCTCCTTGGTGAAGCCTTCCTGGATCTCCTCTGTGGCGAGGTCACATCCCAGGCCACCGGCTGTCAGTGTTTATCCTCTCTGGGCTGTCCCTTCTGCCCAGGTCAGGCTCCACAGTGGGCGGGGTGGGAAGAAGGAAAGGCAGCAGCCATCTAGGCTTCAGGGGACCCAACTTCTAAGCCCAGCTCTATCCTGACATGCCACAAGGACCTAGGTGGTCACTTTCACAGCTGTAAAATGGGGCCACTAGGGAAGAAAAGACTGGAAGGTGAACATTCTGTAATTTGGTAGGGCCCAAGCATTTAGAAGAGGGGGTGGCTTTAGGGAAGACAAGCTTCATCCCCTGATAAAAAAGACGATAATATCACCATCCCATTTTCACACAGTACTTTAAGAAGAAAAAGAAAAAAAAAAAAAACCCGGGCAAGTTGGTGCCTGGGAAAGGACACCCAAACTGTCCTGACTCAGCTTTGTAGACAGATTGGATTCAAATCCCTGCCTCTTACAGACTGTGACTTTAGATAGATATGTCATCTACTCTTTCTTTCCAAGCCTCATTCTCCTCAGCGATGAATGGGGGCCTTAATAGTCCCAGATGGTTTTTGTTTATATTCACTGCCCACACCTCTAGCCTCAGTTTCTCCATCCAAAACTGGGAATTTCACGGTACCAAGTCGTAGGGCTCTTTAAGGGTCCCGAAGACGGTGGGGTAGGCTACGTCTGGACAACTCAGCCAGCCCCGAGACGGGAAAGGACTCACAGGCCTCACCAGAGGGGACGGCTGCGGCGCGGGGAACCCCCTCGGCGGCCGCCCCAGGGCCAGTGAAGGGTCATTTCCTTCCGCATTCGGCTGCGCTGTCACCTCTCCTGTTCGCGACCCGCTAAGAGCGGCGGCGCCGGCAGCGTGGAAATCGGGGCCAGGCCGGAATTTCCTCCGCAGACCTGCGGCTCCTACAACCTCCCGCCCCTCCCGACCCCGCGGGGCCACGAACTGCACGTGCGGCGGCCCCGGACCGGCCTCCGCTCTCACGGCACTTCCTTCCCGACCCCTCTCCCTGGGGGCCTTTCATCCCGCCCCCTCCACCCCACGCCCTTCCCAACCTGGGTTCGAGCGTAAAGAAGATGCTTCACCCCTCTCGCGAGTTCCGGATAAACAGAGTCACGCGGGGGCGCGTAGACGGGCGCTAGGACCCCGCGACTTCACCGGGGGGGGGCGTGGTGGGCGGGTCGGCGGGAGAGAGCTTTAAATTGAAGCCCGAGTCGCCCCCTCGCGGGTCCGGCACCCGTGGGGCAGTGGAGCGGCCGTGCTCCTCCTCGGGCCGGGACCCCAGGGTCTGGCGCGGGGTGGGACCGGGGGACAGGATTGCGCAAAATGTTCCGGGGCTGCGGGGGAGAGGAGCGGCGGCCGCGCTGAGCCAGGTAGGAGCCGCCCAGCGGGCAAGGCTGGTCTGCCACCTTGGGGAATAGATGGTCGGTCCCGCGCCCGTCGCAGAGCTAGACTGGGGCCGCCCTGGGAATCGTCGGTTCGACCCACCCCCCACCCCCCAACACTCCCCTCCCGCCGCCGCCCCCCAACTCGCTCTTGGAGCTGGGGTTGACCCTCTCTCGAGTTTGGAGAGGTCTCCAAGGCTCCATTCTCAGCGGATCATTACAACAGGGGCCAAGAGGCAAGACCCCGCGCGCCCATTTGACAGATGGAAAATTATGGCCCAAAGGCCGCGACTTGCCCAGGAACACACAGCTACTCAAGGCAGATCAGGATTTGAATCCACATTTCCTGCCACCCTCTGACCCGGGCCTGGGCGTGGGGCTTACCCTCCACAGCACCATACAGCCTGCCCAGCTCTCTGGGGGGAGGAACGGCCCCCCACTTCTCCCAGGGCCTCAGAAGCCAGCCTTCTTCATGGGTGGTAAGATGTGAGGGACCCCTACCTCCCACCCCCACCCCAAGCTGCCTGAAATTCCGCCATCACAGCCACATTCCTTTGGGTTAAGGTCTAATTCCCCCGTGGGATGCGCATATCTCCAGAATGGGGCTTGCCCTTAGTGATTCACTGCTCCGTGTGGACGGCCACAGTTCTCCCAGGACCCTGCTCTGCCAGTAAGTCGGATCTAGGCTGAGAGGAGGGAGAGGGAGCGCCCCAGAGCCCAGCACTGTGAGAGTGTCTGCTTGTGTGTGGGTGTGGGTGTGAAGGGGGTCGTAGGCAGGCAGGGGTTAGAGAGGGAGATCTTGGCCTGGTGGAGTGGAAACATTGGCTTCAGAGTCAGACAGACCGGATTCTGATCCTGACTCTGCTATGTACCACCCGTGTGACTTTGGGTAAGTCACCTCTCTGAGCCTCGTTTTTGTTATGGGCCACTGGGGACATCTCTACAGAGGGGCAGGCAGCTGGGCACCTGCTGGAGGAAACAGCATTTGGGTCATATAGATCTGGGTTAAATCCCAGCTCTGAAACACTTATGAGTTAGATAACTATGGGGTTAAGTCACTTCCCCTTTCTGAGTCTCAGTTTTCTCATCTGTGAAATGGGAATTAAAGTAACTTTCTCATTGGGTTGTTGTAAAATTAAGTGAGATGATGTAACTCGTCCTTCTTTCTTTCCTCTCTCCCTCCCTCCTTTCTTCCTCCTTCCTTCCTTCCTTCCTTCCTTCCTTCCTTCCTTCCTTCCTTTCCCTCTTTCTCTCTTTCTCTCTTTCTCTCTTTCCTTGCCCAGGCTGCTCAGCCCTGAGGGTCATTGTCTCATCTGGGAAGGACAATAAGGGCACAGTCACAGCCATTCTCTGCCTCATCATCACAACAGTTGGGGGCGGCCAGTGGCGAAGGGGAACCAGGTTGCTTGCTCTACAGATGAGCACACAGGGGTGCTGCAAGGGTGAGCTGCTGGCCCCAGGGAGCAGAGCCAGTGAGCTGTGGAGTCAGGAGACCAGCCTAGGTTCTCCCTCTTGAGAGAAAGTGGCCCTTCAGTGCTGCACACTGTGTCTTGGGCATGGCTGAGGGGTGCTTGCAGCTAAGGGGTCCCTTTCTGTCAGATGCCAGTGCCGAGTTCCCATTTGCTACAGGGGCCATCCCTTCTGGAGGCACAGATGCCCACCTTGGGGGTGGGGGGAGGTTTGGCAGGAAGAGGAGGGAAAATAAGGGCCCCTTTGGGCAGCCTCTGCCTTCAGGCTCCAAACCTAACCCTGGGTCCATCATCTTCCACTCCCCACTGAATCAAAGCTTCTACTACTCATTCGATAGATCTTTAGTGAGCACCTCTGCAATAGAATTCTTGTGTAATAAGGATAGCTTATCAGATACATACTAGGAAAACACTAAATATGTGACAATCTAGGGAATAGCTTTCCAGGCAGAGGGAACAGCAAGGGCGAAGGCTCTGAAGCTGGAACGAACTTGCTGTGTTTGAGGAACCACAAGAAGGCTAGACTTTAATCAGGGAAAGGAAAGGGGTAGATCGAGTCAGAGAGCAAACTTTGTAAACCCTGGGTTTCATTTAAGAGAGCTGGGAAGCCATTAGAGGTTTTAAGTAGTAGAGATTCATGAGCTGCTGTATGATTTTCAAACATCACTCTGGCTTCTCTGTAAATATAGATCAGACTGTCAGGGATCTGGGTGGAAGCAGGGGAAGCTGTCTCAGTGGTTGGGGCCCGGAATGGAGGAGGGAGGGAGGCAGATAGGGGGTCTGTTTTTCAGGTAGATCAGAAAGAACTTGCTGATGCAGGGAACGAATGTGGCCGGGAATGAAGGGAGAGTCAAGGAGTACAAGAGCTCTTGCCAGGGTCAACATGTCACCAAGACTCCTAATGCCAATTCTCAGTGCCTTCCTCCGCTTGCCTTGTGCTATGGGATGGGTCCCCCTCTGCCCCGGGGATGCTTCCCATAGAAGTGGGGCAAACCATGGAATGCTCTGTGCCTTGTTCCCTGGAAGCTTAGGGGCTGTGGGAACCTGGGGGAGGGACCGTGCATACGTAGTCCAGACTTGGGAAACCAGGGAAGGCTTCTTGGAAGAAGTAATATCTAAGCTGAGACCCAAAGGATGAGAAGGTATTCAGCAAGAGAGGAGAGGAAGTGAAGGTTTGGGGCAGTGCAAAGGTTTGCAGTAAACTGAAGGAATACAAGGCATCCAGAGCTCAGAGTGGGGGTGGGGCGGGGTGGTGACAAACGAGAATGGGGAGAGGACAGCTGGCTGGGCAGAGCAAACTCCCTGAGGGCTTTGAAGGCCCCACCGAGGGGCTTGCTTTCAATTCTGAGGCCACTAGCTTTCAAATGAGTTGCGTTGTTCTGCTTTTTAAACAGCAGAACAAAATCTCATGAGAAAGCCCAACCTGTAGTGCAGGTGAGCGTAGAGCAACTGTGGGGGACAGGGGACCTGTGGCCTCGGGGAGAACCCGGGAGCCAAGGTTTAAGAGACACCACTGTGGCCCTTGGGTGTTCAAGCAAGAAAGGGCCTCAGAGCAGCCATCTTTATTTAAAATTCATCACTGAGGGCACTGGTGGGTTCTGTCTAAGTGGTGCTTCTTCTACAGCATCCTTCAGATTCTTTCAACAAAAAGGGATCTTGCCTGGCTCTGCAGGGTCACAATTCAGAGCTCATTTATTGAGCACCTGCTATGGGAGAACATAAAGTGTAGAAGTTAAGGGCACAGACTCAGCAGCTGACTGCCAGGGCCTGCCACTTGCTAGCAGTGAGACCTGGGGTGTGTTACTTAATTTCTGTGAGCCTCAGTTTCCCTGTCTGTAAAATGGGGATGATAACAATGGAACCAAGTTGCTGAGTTATTGTGAGGATTGAATAAGTTAGCATATGTGAAGTGTCAAGAAGAGTGCCTGGTGCATAATAAAAATGCTGTGCACTTTTATAGAATATTATCTCATTTGCTTCTCAACAAAGCTTGCTGAGTTGGTAGTTGATCTCCGAAGAGGAAACTGAGCCTCAGAGAGGTAAAGTGAGTTGCACAGGGTCACACAGAAGGTAAGTAGAGGAGGCAGAAAGGGCAGTCAGGTGTGAGCGACTCTGAGTCCAGTGCTCTTGGAGGGCTTTATGTGTCCCTCCTTGTTAACACTTTGTATATGGTCACTTCTGTGCATTTCCTTGTTTCCTCAGTTACCAGCATGAGGAAGTAGTCAAGGTGTATGATGAATGAATGATTGAATGAATGAAGTTGATGGATTGTTCTGTGTACCCCGAGTATTTGGCCCAGGTCCTCAGGGTGAGCAAGGGGATGAGTGAGTACCCAGCATTGCTCTGATTCATCCCTGATGAGGGCCTCTGGGGTCCCCCCATTATCACCCCTGACTGCCCATACAGCTAATGCTGGCCCGGTAGGCCTGAGCACCCCCTGAGCTGGCAGCTGCTTCAGTGAAAGTGCAGGGCCTGGCAGCTGGCTGCTGGGGAAGTCCACGGCCTGCGACAGTGCTGGGGGCAGGGCACGCCTCCTGCAGGGGCTTCCTGTCAAGGTCCTGGCCCAGCCCTTGAACAATGGCAAGGGCCGAGAATCAGAAAATCAAAAGAAAAGGAGCAAAATAAAAGTCCACTGGGGGGGAGTGAGGAATTCCGTTTGGGGCCTGAGGAGTTAAAATGGGGGGCCTGCTTGTGGCCTGGGTGGAAATGGAGTCAGAGGCCCAGCTCCCCACCTCTGCTCACCCCCAGACCTGAGCTTGGCCCAGGGCAGCCCCAGGCTCCCTCTGCCCACCTGTTCCAGGCTGTCTTCCACCAGGTGGGGTCTTTGGAAACCTCAAATCTGACCAGATCACCCACTGCTTAAAACTTTCACTGCCTGGGCTCCTTGGCCTGGATTCAAGGCCCCTTTTGATTGGCTGCAACCCATGTCCACCCCCAACCTGGTCCACAGAAACCTTTATCCCAGCTGCTTAAAGTGGAGCAGTCTGGGGTTCCTGGAGGGCAGGCACAGTCTGGGTCAATGGACTTACGCTGTTCCCCTTTCTTCCCCATCCTCCGCAGAGCCATGAGCCACCAGGTCCTGCTGCTTCTGGCCGTGCTGACGCTGGGCCTGGCTGCCTCCCAACACCGTGACAAGATGCCCTGTAAGATGGTAAGGAGCCCTGCCCTAGGGTGACCTGTCCCAGGCTCAGCCCCAGAATAGTTAGAGAAATCAGAAAAGGAGAGGGAAGGTACCTTGCATTGAATGAGCACCTACTAAAATGTTTAAATACCTTATTTACTCAACAACCCTGCCAGGTAGGTACTGTTATTTCCATTTTACAGAGGAAGAAACTGAGGCTTGGAGAGGTTAGGTGACTTGTCCAGAGTCATTCAGCTAGAAACAGTGGGAACTCTATTGAACTAACAGGGTTAGGGTTAGGGTTAGGATTAGGGTTCCCCGAGCTGCCCTTACAGGGTGGTGGGCCCAAGTGAACAATGCAGATTATCTGCGTGGGGGTGGGTTGGGAGGATATAGCGTGGGCCACCTGGGATGGCTCCTCTGTACTGGCCTCCTCTTGGGGAAAATCCCCTTCCCTAACTGGGCTCCCTGACTTGGGCTCACCTGCCACTTCCCTGCTGGGGAGGACTCTTGATCATTACCACCCAAGTCAAATACTGCCTCCTCCAGGAAGCCTCTCCTGATTTATCCCAGGCTGACCTGGTCTGATTGTTCCCCTTCTGGGTTCCTGCAGCCCCCAAGCTTTCCTCCTTCTCAGAACTGAGCATACAAGTACATGATGGTTGGTCCATGTCTGTGTCACCTGGTAGACTGAGAACTTCTCGAGGGCAGGGACAAGGCTTGATTCACTTTTGTTCTTTTTTCCTGCCTCGAGCCAAGGAGACTAGCCTTGACGTTCCTGTGACCCTTCGAGGGTCTACTTGTGAGGATGGGCAATCAGTGAGGTTGAGGCCAGAGCCCAGGCTGGGGAAAAGACTGTCTTACTTGAGCCTGTGACTTGAAGCCCATGACACAGGGTGGGCAGCTGCTTCAGGAAACCAAAAGTGCTGGCAGCCCTTCCCTAGGGTTTGCAATGTCCTGCCATTGCCACTATGCTTCTTGCTCCTCAAGGTGTCTCTGAGATCCCCAGAACCCAGATTAATAGGCAGAGAGGGCAGCAGACATCACCAAATGCAACTCCACATTCTACCTTGGGAAACCTGAGGCTCAGAGAGGTGAAGGGCCTTGGTCACCCAGCTAGGCAGGGGGGAAGCTGGGTGAGCTTTGGATTCTGGGCAAATGAGAGAATAGGAAAGCATTTTCTGCTTTAGCATGGAAGTTCAACATGTGTGGGAGTTTTGATGCTTTCAAAATAGTAAAAGAAATTGCCGTTTGCCAAGGGCCTGTTGAGGTGCCTGCATTGGGCTAAGGGCATTCCTTCATTTTGTTCTCCCCAGAACTCCTCTTTTTAGCTGAGGAAAAGATGTGACCCACTAGGGTCATACAGGTAGAAAGTAACAGAGGCAGGATTTGAACCCAGCTCTCCTAAGCTCCTGACGTCCTGCTGGTTTTTCCTACCCTATTCCCTTCTCTGCACAGATGGCAAGACAGAATTGGGTAACAATTCCTCTTCCCTCCTAAAGAACAAAGCTGGGCAGAGGCATCCGGGCATCCCAGAGAGAGAGAGTGTGCCGTTGGCAGGTGGTAGGGGTGTGTGACTCTGAACTCTGGCCAAGGGCAGGTTCCTCTAAATCTCCTCCTGCTGTGAGTCGGCTTGTGCTGGGGGCTCCGAGCCCAGGGAGGGATGAGGGCACTGGAAGTGGAGTTCTGAGACTGCCCTGGCCTTTCAGTTCTCAGTACACCCAGCACCCTATCCTCTGGGCCTCAAAAGCAGGTGTCGTGGCACCTGGGCAGAAAACAAGTCTTAGGCTCTGAGCTTGGCCAGCCTTGGGTTCTGTCTCAACAATCAGAGGCCAGGGCCCCAAAGAGCCTTTGAGTATCCAGAGGAGATAGCAGGCTGTGGATTTGCATGTGAGGTAACCTGTGAAGCACAGGCAATGCCCCCCTGCAGAAAATGCTCGGTAAATGGTTGCTGGGGCTATTTTCTGTGGGAAGGAATCACCTGGGTAGCTGAGGGCCCAGTGGTCAAATCTCAGCTTGCACAGATAGGGAGAGGACTGTGGGTCAGAGCCCCAGCCTGTCTGACTTGGGACAGCCCACCTCCTGAGACTCATTTCCCTTAGGGGATGTGACGGGTAGCTTATGCCTGAGAGGAAATGAGGTAGAGGATTTATGCACCCAGTCCAGAGCCTGACAGGGAGCTGGTGCCACACAATAACGACTGCCATCGTGTTGGTTTGCTGTTTCTTCTTTGGGTCAGGAGGGTCCAGAGAGCTGAGGATGGGGATGCTGCAGCTACACCTAGTGGCCCCAGCAAGTAGAGAGGCCGTGGGGGGGGGGGTGGCAGTGGCTAGAGGCCAGACAGGACAGACAAGGTCCTGGTTTTCAGGGGTGCCCAACCGCAGGGGTCTGCCTGGGTCTTGGGAGGCCTCCCTGAAGCTGCCTTCCCTGGAGGTCGCCAGGCCAGTTACTGTGCTGCATGGGGTAGAAAGAGCCGCACAGATGGCTGAGGGGGGTGGTTCCCTTCCTCACCCCTACTCACCCCGGGGCTCTCAGGAGGAGTTGGATTGCTGGGGCCAGGCAGGGAGCACCGAGGGTGGCTCACTGTGACCTTGGGCAAATTGCTGCCATGTTCCAGCCTCAGTCTCCCCATCTGGAAATTGGGTGGGCTGGATTCTTTTTGCGCTAATGGTTTGGACTCTAGTCCAAAAAAAATGGATCATCCCTTTTGTCCCCTCTCAGGGAAGAGATCGATTCAATGCCACAGACCTTTCTAAACTGATGATGTCTGTGACTTTTATTCATTAAAATATTTACGGATCATCTCCTCGGTACCAGATCCAAAACATCCATGTCAATCAAACCAGTCCCTGTTTGCCCTGAGCTCGCCATCTAGTGGGGGAGAGGGTCCACAGATAATCACAATTCAGGGTGGAAAAGCTGTGAGCAAGAAAGCACAGGGACTGTGAGAGCCTGGAGGAGGCCTCGACCTGCTTGGCAATCAGGGCAGGCTCCCTGCTGGAGGAGACCCTGGAGCTCAGTATGCAGAGTTCACCATGCAGATCTGGTGGGGGCTGCCATAACCACCACAGGGAACAGGAAGGAGGAGGCCCGAGGTGGGTGTGGGAGGGCGTGATGGGCATTGGTCAGGTGTGGTCCTGCATGTGGGAAGAGGTGGGAGCTAGGGGACAGGTCAGCAGATCAGCAGGGTCTACAACAGCCTTGAATGCCCTGCTAAGGGTCCTGACTTTGTCCTGAAGGGGTTTAAGCAGAGATGCAACACAGAGCGGAGGTTTTGAGCAATTGCAGTGGCATTTGGTGGGGTATAGGTCAGGAGGGACAGTGGAGACAGAGAGGCCAGGGTCAGGAGTGGGCTTGAGCTGACTGGCTGCAGTGGTCAGACCCTTTCCTGGGAAAGGCCTGGGTTCCTAGTGACTTGGAAGAGACCTGCATTTTCACTTATAAAGAATTCTCACCCCAGAAGGTACTTGAGGTAGAGGGACAAGTGGAGCCTTTGGTTATTAAAAGACCTGGATCCAAATCCCAGTTCTGCTCCTCACCAGCTGGGTGATCTTGGCACCATCCTTTCTCTCTCTCTGAGCCCAGAGTCTGAAAATAGGGATGGTCACATCTAATGCGCAGGTTATTGTTACGATCCAATGAGACCACAGGCCTGAAAGTTCTAAATAAACTGTAAAAGGCTAAGTGGGTGCTAGAGAAGGATGAGTTACTTTCCGGAATAAAAAACCAGAGTGGTAATGTGACTTGATGGAGGTCACACAGCAAAATCATTGTCTATCGGGGAGATGTGTTGGGTTCCACCCCCTGCTGCACTTGCCGATGTCAGCTGCATCCTGCCCCCCACACCTCATTCTTTCCCAGGTGGACAAGGAGGTTTTGTGTAAGGGCCTAGGTCTGCTCCAGGTGCCCTCCGTGCTCCCACCGGACATCGAGGCCCTCGACCTGTCTGGAAACCATCTGCGGAGCATCCTGGCCTCACCCCTGGGCTTCTACACTGTGCTTCATCACCTGGACCTGAGCGACAACGAGCTCAGCTTCCTCCAGCCGGGTGTCTTCAAGGCCCTGCCCCGCCTGGAGCACCTCAGCCTGGCTCACAACCGCCTTGCGGCGGGCCCAGTGCTGAGCGCCGGCGGCCTGGGCCCCCTGCCGCACGTGACCTCCCTGGACCTGTCGGGGAACAGCCTGTACAGCGGCCTGGTGGAGCAGCTGCTGGGGGAGGCACCTGCCCTGCGCACACTCTCCCTGGCGGAGAACAGCCTGACGCGCCTCACCCGCCATACCTTCCGCGGCATGCCCGCGCTTGAGCGGCTCGACCTCCATAGCAACGTGCTGATGGACATCGAGGAGGGTGCGTTCGAGGCCCTGCCCCGCCTGGCCCACCTCAATCTCTCCAGGAATTCCCTCACCTGCATCTCTGACTTCAGCCTCCAGCAGCTGCGGGTGCTCGATCTGAGCTGCAACAGTATCGAGGCTTTTCAGACGGCCCCAGAACCCCAGGCCAAGTACCAGCTCACCTGGCTGGACCTGCGTGAGAACAAACTGCTCCATTTCCCCGACCTGGCTGCCCTGCCGAGGCTCACCTTCCTGAACTTGTCCAACAACCTCATCCAGCTCCCTGTGGGGCCGCCCCAGGGCAGCGAGGGCATCAACACACCTTCCGAGGGCTGGTCAGCCTTGCCCCTCTCCAACCGCAATACCAGCATCCACCCCCTCTCCCAGCTCCTGAATCTGGATTTGAGCTACAATGAGGTTGAGCTGGTCCCCGAGGGCTTTCTTGAGCACATGACCTCCCTGCGCTTCCTGAACCTCAGTCGAAACTGCTTGCGGAAATTTGAGGCCCGGCCCGGGGCCCTGCCCTGCCTGGTGCTCTTGGACTTAAGCCACAATGAGCTGGAGGCACTGCAGCTGGGTGCCAGAGCCCTGGGGACCCTGCGGACGCTGCTCCTACAGGAAAATGCCCTGCAGGACCTGCCCCCATACACCTTTGCCAGCCTGGCCAGCCTGCAGAGGCTCAACCTGCAGGGGAACCAGGTCAGCCCCTGTGGGGGCCCAGGTGAGCCTGGACCCTCAGGTTGTGTGGCCTTCTCTGGCATCTCCTCCCTCCGCATCCTGAAACTGGTGGACAATGAAGTGGAGAAGCTCAGGGCAGGTGCCTTCCTCCACACCCCACTGACCGAGCTGGACCTCTCTGCCAACCCCGGGCTGGATGTGGCCACGGGGGCCTTGGCAGGCCTGGAGGCCACCTTGGAGGTCCTGGAGCTGCAGGGCAATGGGCTGACCACCCTGCAGGTGGACCTGCCCTGCTTCAGCTGCCTTAAGCGGCTCAACCTGGCTGAGAACCACCTCAGCCACCTGCCTGCCTGGACCCAGGCCGTGTCCCTGGAGGTGCTAGACCTGCGCAACAACAGCTTCAGCCTCCTGCCTGGCAGTGCCATGGGCGGCCTGGAGACCAGCCTCCGGCGCCTCTACCTGCAGGGGAACCCACTTAGCTGCTGTGGCAATGGCTGGCTGGCGGCCCAGCTGCACCACGGCCGTGTGGACGTGGACACCACCCAGGACCTGATCTGCCGCTTTGGCTCCCAGGAGGAGGTGTCCCTGAGCCACGTGCGGCCTGAGGACTGTGAGAAGGGGGGGCTCAAGAACGTCAACCTCATCATCATCCTCACCTTTGCCCTGGTCTCGGCTGTCCTCTTCACCACGCTGGCCACCTGCTGCTTTGTCCGCCGGCAGAAGTTTAACCAACAGTACAAAGCCTAGAGAAGACAGGGACTGCAGAACGGCCTGGCTGGAGGGCCTTCCAGATCAGTGGGGGAGTTGGAGGCACAGAAGAGGGTGGGGACTGATCCAAGGTCACCCAGCAAGCAAGGGGCCAGATCCCTGGTCTCTACATCTCAGCCCAGGCCTCCTTTCCCTGCATTCTGCTGCATCAGCTAGGTGACCCACTTCCCAGGCTGCAAATGTGGTCCAGCTGTGGAAGCTGGAAGTTGGGCAGTTTGGGGGTGGTAGAGAATAACATTAACCCATCTGATCAACAAGTCTTTGCCAAGCATCTGTTTTGTACCAGGCCTTGGGCACTGAAGATATCTCCCAGCCCTCCAGCATCCCCCAGTCTGCTGGGGGAGGTGGCGGTGGAGCCATTCAGTGACCTCAGAGTGTGCTCAGAGCTTGAGAGGTGGGAGCCCAAAGCTGTGCGGCTCCCGGGGGAGCAGCAGCTCCAAAGCTCTGCAGCTCTAGCTGGTTCAGCCTGGAGAGCCCTGCCCTGGTTGTGCCAGGGTAAAGAAGGGACAAGACCAAGAGGATTTGTCTGAGATGTTTCCAAGCAGACTATTTGTCACATCTGAGAATGATTTTCAGCCTCTCTGGAAAATGAAGAGCTTGTGACCAGAAGAGAACGGGAGACGCATGTTGGATCCAGTGCCATCTGACATGCTGTGACAGCCTCAGCAGGGTCTGGTTAAGGGGTTGTCACCCTGGGCTCCAGCTCTGTGCAGGACCATTCTGTTTCTTGCTCTGGATGGGCTCCTTCCCTACCTGGCACTGTTGCACACACAGACCCAAATACTGCCCTACCCTCAACTCCCTGCCCAGGCCCCTTTCTCTGCCCTGGCCCCTCCCTAGCTGGTGTGCCAAAAGTTCAAATCTTAGATATCTGGTTCTGTTTTGCACCAGGCATGGCAGCTGTAGATACAAATCCAAGCCTTCCTTGTGTCTGCTTATTTAGTCAACCCTCTCGGATTGGTATTTTATCCCCATTTTACAAAAAAGGAAACTGAGGCTCCAAAAGTCCCTGTCCAGGGTCCCCCAGCTAAGAAATGCCATCGCTGAGATTCATGCCCACTACCTTCTGATGCCAGAGCCTGAGCTTTCCCACTGCAGAGCCTGCAGGCTGTCGGGTGGACAGGAAGTGGGCCCACATTGCCGGAACAGGGCCTGGGTGCCTGCTGTCCCGCTCATACTGTCTGCTCCTCTCTCCCAGGCCATCAGAGAAGACAGGCTGCCATGGACCTCTCCTCTGCCTTGGTTTCCCTCATTTCCTTCTTTGCACCCTGGTGCAGTTTCCCCCTTTCCTCCTCTTGCTCTCATGTTCCCTCATTGTCTCTCCCTTCATTGATGAAGGCTAGTATTTGAGGCCATTGAGTCCAATCTCCCCATTGGGTAGATAGGAAGGCTGAGGCTTAGGAAGAGAATGGGAGCTGCACAGCAGGCCATTGGCAGAGCCTGTGAAAAGGGGATTCAGACTATTGGAGGTTGGGATTGGGGGTGCGGGGTGGAGCTGACTGGTTTCCTTTTCCCTCAGCTGTTCACAACAAGAGATAATGCCAGCTCCAAATTCTCTCTATGGTCTTCATGGTGCAGGGATTTTTTTCCCCCTAGAAAAATGGGTAGAAAGACCCACTCAGATAATCCTGTCCATCATCCTCATGGAATTATGGGCTGTCTGGGGAGAAAGGATGCCCTGGGACTACCCCAAGAATCCCATGTTATTGGCCTTCATCATCTTACCTGGGCTTGGCCCATGGTCTGGCACGTGACAGGGGCTTGGCAACCTGAGAAAATGAAAACACCACTCTCTCTGCCCCATTTTGCAGATGAGAAAACTGAGGTCCAGAGAGGGTCAGTGATGACCTGGAGAGTCAACAGCAGAGCCAGGGTGAATGGGACAGGTGGGTCCACTTTGTCCTGGGCAGGGGTTCAGATCACAGGTGCTCACTGCACACCACACTCTTCCTCAGGCTGGAGGGGGCCGCCAGCTGGGCCCTTCACGCCTGATCTTTGAAAACACTACACAGTGCTGCTCTAGCCTCCCGGGAGCCACCAGCCCAGGCCTCGGGACCAAGTCTTTGTATAACCCATATGAATGTATTAAAAAATAATTCTAGAGAAACAGCATGGCCTGCCAGCCTCTTCCTTGCTGTAGTTGACCAGCATCATTTTATCCACTTGAACTCTGCCCTCCTCTTCTACCTCCCTTACTGGCTTTGGGTCCTCATGCTGGAATCCTGGGGGAGGCTGAGGCTCTCGTTCATCACCACCCTGCACCTTGGGGCCTCGGCCACCCTCAAGGACCAGCCACACCTCTGTCCCCACAACACCCCATCCTGCAACCTTCCCCCACTCCCAACACTGAGAAAATGGTGGCCTCCGGGAGGAGCGTGTTCACTTCCTTCCTTTGCAACTATCCCTTCCCTCCCTCTCCCGGGCCCACTCCCCTCTCCACTCCCACCTCAGAGGCAGCACCTGGGATCCCGATCCCATCCTCTCATCCCCTTCCTCCTTGTCCTCTGTCTTCAGCCTCTTCCTCTCCGCTCATTTCTTCTTCTCAGACTTCAGTTGTGCTCAAGCTTTGTCCACCTTAAACATAGTAAAAACCCCCTTAAACCACTTTCCCCTTCCTTCTACTCTTCATAGTCAAACTCCTTGCTGGTTTCTCCTTCCGCCCCTCCCATTCTCAACCCTCTTTGGACTGCCCTCAGCCCCTCCCGACAAGGCTGAGTGCAAACTCAGAATGCACCCCCACGCTCGCGGCGGGGACCCAGGCCCTCACAGCACGCTCTCCCTGGCACCTACAACCCCCCCACACACTCCGTTTCCTCCTTCCTCTCAGGCCACTCCTTTCCAGCTCATCATCTCTGAATGGTGATCACCGGCACCCCGTCCTGGGCCTCCTCTTTGCATTTGACACATGTTCGTTCCCTCGCGGTGGCTCTTGGTGCTGTGGCCGCTCACTGCTCTCAGACTCTACCTCGGACTCCATTCCCCCCTGCTCCTCAGCGCTCAACCCTGTCATCCAAAGCCTTGCCAGGGAGAGGGCTGGCGATGCCACAGGGGCTGGAGAATTTTGACTGGGCAGCCGGGCCACAGAGCAAGGTTGAAGTTGGAAGAAGAGCCTTCCTGGTTCCTGATAGGGGAGGGAGGGTGGGGAACAGGGGCGGGGACAGGAGGCACCTCACCTTGGGTGACTGTGGGGTGAAGGGATGTGCACTGTGGGGCAGGAAAGGGGCTCAGGTAGAGTCTGTGGGGGGCAAGGAGTGGTCCCCTACCTACCCTCCTGCCCCTCATTTTGCAGCCTCACCCCGGTGCCTGTCCTCAAGCAGCCCTGCTTCTCCTCACAGCTACCTGACACTCAGACCCTGCAGCCTTTATAGCTGCCAGTGTCTCTTCCCCAACCCACCTTCCCCCAAGTTCCAGGTCATGATGCCTCCTCCCCACCCAGCAGTCTGGACTCCCCCTTCCCATCACTCCCAGCAACCACTTGGGCCCCAAGAAAACTCTGGCAGCTCTGCCTTCCAGAGCTTTCTCCAATCCAGCATGTTTTCTTCCTGGGACCTCTCCCCTCTCAGTTCCCACTCTCAGCTCTTACTCTCCAAAGGAAAATTTGAAACACCCAACTTACGGGGTGCAGTGGAGGTGGAGGAGCACATGGCTCAAATCCCTGGCACCCAGTGGATGTGCATGAAGGCCTAAAGGCAGAGCAGTAGCATGGGCTGAGCTCAGCACAGGGCTCTGTGGGCCTCCATTCCAGCTGGGACCCCACCAGACTCCTGACCCCTCTTCCTGGCAAACGGGTGTTTGCTCCCCTGACCATGACCCCTGGTGAGGCAGAAATTCCTGTTTTCAGCCAAACGTGAACACAGCTGCCAACTGGGTCATCAGAGCATCCGGCTTTCTGAGCTCTCAGCAGGTTCCAGGGAAAGGGGATGCTCTGGTCCTCCCCATGTCACAGACAGCCCGAGGTGCCAGGACACCTGGCTCGTTCCATTCAGTGAGCGTGCCTGGCGATCCATGAGGCAGCGCCCAGCAGGAACATCCTGCTGGACACTGGGGAGGAAGGCAGCGCTCCTGGCCCCCAGCTGTATCCTTCTCTTGGCCTTCCCTGTGCTGGCCACTTCCCCTGGGATCTGGGATCCGCTGTCTGCTCTCCGTGTCCCTGTCCTTTAGCCAACTCACAGGGCCTTGCCAGGCCAGATCCCTGCTGCTCTCCAGCCCCATCTCTACCCCTGCCTCCCACATTGTGCTCAGAGCTGGCAGTGACTGAGCACTGACATGTCAGCCCTGCGCTGAGCACTTGGTGTACAATCCTGGGTTTAATCCTAACAATCTTCTAAAGGTATTCCTATTTTTATCATCTTCTTTTTAGAAAAACTGACATAGTTGTAAAGTGCCAGAGCTGAGACTTGAACCCAGGGTTGCCCCCCTCCAGAGTTGATGATCGTACCCATTAGACAGCGCTGCCTCCCAGGCTGACCTGCCTCCTCATCCTCCCACATATCAGGCTCTCCCACCTCCTCTCCCAGAAACATCTCACCCCTCCTCCGACCCACCCTGATGCACCTGCCAAACTCCCTCTACAACTCCTGCTCACATCACCTCCTCTGGGCAGACTGCCCTGATTTCCCTCCCCTGGCTGCCCAGGCTGCCTGGTCTGCCTGCCAGCCAGGAGCTCCTGGACGGAGATCCTTCCCCAAGTCCTCTGGGTGTGTGTCCCCAGGGCCTGCGTGCCAACACAGACGGTGAGCTCAGAAAAGATTTCCTGAATGAATAGCCCCTACCCTCCAGGACTTACAGGCTTGTGGGGGTGAAGACCAGCCCTCAGATGGAGAATGGAGTGATGAGGCTTCTCAGATAGGCCCAGGGCCATGGGGGTACTGGCAGGTGTGGGGCAGGGGCTGCCCTGGGGGCAGCAGTGGCCAGTGGTAAGACAAAGGAAGGAGCCTCTCTTCCACCCTCCATTTCTCTCCAGTTCCCTTATCTTTCTCCCCACTCCCATCTGCCTTCCTTCCTCCTCCCCATCCTCCTCTTCTCCATCCCCTCCCTTGGCCATGTCCCCCCACCCCCATTTCACTGGAAACAGTTGGGGCTGTGGTGGCTGAGAGTGGAGAGAGGTGGAGGGAGGGAGTCGGCCTGAGCTGTTTATAGGAACTGGAGCAGCTCCATCCATCAGCTCTGTTTGGAGCTGGAGACCAAGCATAATAAATATCTTGGCTCCTCCCCAGCTGTGCTTTCCCTGAACTTGGCCATCAGAACTCCAAATCTCTTTGGCCTGCTGGTTCTCAGGACCCAGCTCCCAACCTGCCCCGCCCTACCCCGCCTCCCACAGAGCCGCCCTGGAAAGAGCCTTCACTCTGGGGCCAGGAGCACTGGGCCGAGTCTCCACTTGGTGATACTTTGCTGTAGGAGCCAGGACAAGTCACGTCACTTGTCTGAGCCTCCATTACCCCATCCATAAAATGGGGTTAGGATCACTACACCCCACCCCACCCCAAAATTGCAGGGCTGTTCTTCACGAGGCCGGAGCAGCCCCTGCCTGTTGGGAGGAGAGAGGCCACTCCACAGCACAGCCAGGAAGTGGTCAGTGCCGTGAGGGAGGTCCAGATTTCGTGCTCAGGGAGTTTGTTTGCAGCAGGGAGCGGCCCTTCCAGCTGGAGGAATAACTGAGACTTCGAGGACATCTGGGCTGGCCCTGCAAGGCAGGGTAGGATTTCAACATGAGGGGATGAGGAGCGA